>APFE030659493.1:75365-118431 GCA_000404065.3 Pinus taeda
AAGGCCTTTGTTGCTTTTGGAGTCCATGAAAATGCATCTTTCTTCAATAATGTTGTTAGAGGTGCTGCTATTCTCCCATAATTCTTAACAAACTTGCGATAATACCCTGTCAACCCGAGAAATCCTCACAGATGATTATGGATGTCAGGATTCTCCATTCCTTAATGGCTTTAATTTTGCTAGGGTCTACCTTAACACCTTCATGAGATACAATATGACCCAGATATTCCACCTCTTGGACTCCAAAGAAACATTTGGAGCTTTATGCATATAATTGTTTCTCCTCCAATAGTTTGAGCACCCTGTCAACATATTCAACATGATCCTTCCAAGACTTGCTATAGATTAGTATATCATAAAAAAATACTAACACAAATATTCTAAGAAGGGTTTGAAAATGGAATTCATCAAACCTTGAAATGTATAAGGTACATTGGTAAGGAAAAAATGCATGACCAAAAATTCATAATGACCCTCATGAGTTCTAAACAAAGATCAAACTTGGTGAAGTAAATTGATCCATGAAATTAATCCAATAATTCATCAGTGACAAGAATTGGAAATTTATATTTTATACTGAGCTTGTTGAGCTCCCAATAATCCAAACACATGTGCCATGATCCATCCTTATTATGCACCAATACTACAGGAGCAGAGAAAGAACTTTGACTAGGTTGAATTATACCAGCCTCTAGCATTTCTGCAACCATAGGTTCAATTTCACTCTTTTGACATAGGGATATCTATACGGCCTGATGTTTGGAAGAACACTTCCTAGAATCAGATGAATAGCATGATCATGATCACGAATAGGTGGGAGACCTTTGGGAGTCTCAAATACCTTGGAATGATTGTCCAAGACTTTTTGGAGATCTAGAGAAATAGATGATTCCAATGTGGAAACATCTAGCGAACATAATTGTGCAATTACACCTCTTTGCTCCTTTCTCAGAAGCTTTGTCATACCATTAGAGCTGATTATCTTTCCCAACTTCCATGCAATACCCCTTAATTCAATTTCCTTTCCTTCCATAAAAAATTTCATGAAAAGTTCTTGAAAATTAAAAGCTATTGTACCCAAGGATTGTAGCCATGGACTCCTAGTACAACATCAACACCTCCCATTGGAATGGAAAGCATTGGGCTAGTCAATACATATTCTCCCATGGATAGCTTGATATTATGGCACTTTCCAGAGAAATTATTGTTCCTCCATTTGCAATCATCACTTGACACTCTGGTGCTGGATATAGGAAGCAATTCAATTCTTTTGCTACCCTACAATGAATAAAATTATGGGTGTTTCCTGAATCAATCAACACTATTACCTTTTTCTTCTTGATTTGTCCTTCTATCTTGATGGTTTGAAGAGTGGTAATTCCAACCAATGCATTACAAGATATGGTCGGATTCATTTCTTCTTTATCTAGGCTTTGTTCCTAGAGTATATCCTCTTCTTTTGACCTTTCTTGCTACTTTTCTTCTTCCTCTTCACAATCTATGTAGAATAATTTCTTCTCAGCACACTTATGACCTTTAGTGTATTTGCTATCACAACTGTAACAAAGCCTTTTGCTCTTTTTTCTTCCAATTGTTGTGGTGTCAACCTTATAGGTTGTGGAGACTAGGGGCAACAACACTTCCGTCTTTATAGTTGTGAGTGGTATGCTTCCTGGTTGCCATAATTTTGCTTTCCATTTTTCTTGCCAACCTGAATGCCTTGTCTAATGAATCAGGTTCCCAAAGGTGAACATCATGTTGGATATTATCCTTTAAATACCCTATGAACACATCAATCCTATGCTCCTATGGAATATTTTTCCCGTTATGTTCAATTTTTGGAACTCCTCAATGTGCTCCATTATTGAACCCTTTTGTTTGAGACTTATTAATTGGCTAAAAAAAGTGTTGCTTTTTGTATCCTCATAATGTGCTATCAATTCTTCCGTAAAAATTGCCCAAGTGATAAATTGTTTACGAGAGCAAAGCCATTGATACCATACAAACTGATTTGGTTCAAATATAAAGTTGCAATACGTACCTTTTGTGTGTTTTGCACATTATTGAGATCGAAAAGTTGCTCCATCTGTAATATCCATGTAGTAAGATCCTTGCCATCAAACTTCCTCATATCGATTTTTGGAATATGGTGGGTCTTCGGTCGAACATTAGAGTCTATGGAATCATGATTAACATTTCTTTTGTTGTCATCATGAGTTTCCTTTACTACCATTTCACCATTAGTGACCATTTCTTGTAGCAACTTATTCATATTTATCTTCAATTCATCCACGTCTGTCTTCAAATCTATCTTCAAACTGTCCATCTTAGCTTTTATGCCTTTCTTTAAACCATCCATCTTAGCTTCTACATCTTTCTTTAAACCATCCATCTTACATTCTGTTCCTTTTTGTGCAAGTGACAATTGTTGCACTTGGTCTCGTAATTTTGGTATATCACGTTGCATTTCTTCCTCTTCTTCATGGGTCATGCTAGAGATTTCAGGTTGCCTACTAGGTGTTTGAATTTTCTTTCCTCAGGGCACCAGTTACCAATAATAATGCTTTACTATTCCCTTTTAATTCCTTCAAACTAATTTTTCAAACCAATCCCATGCAAAAAATTTTAAAAAACTACACACCTTTTTTCACTTTGTAGGAGCCTGATATTGAATCTGATGTATCTCTGTAATTTTGGATCATCTAGTTCTAAAATTGTAATCTATGGTAGCCCTCCATGTTCTCTTTCCAAAGCCACCAGTATGAACCAAATTGGACACTCCAAGGAAGAGTTATGTGAAATCGCTCACAGTGACCTGATTATAGACTAGTTCACTAGACTGAACTTGTACGACGTGCCGCGAGTCACTGTTTTGACCTTTAGCTCTGAAATATATATAGAAGAAACCAATTTCCATCTTCTTTCTGCACCTTCTTACTAAATTTCAATCCAATGCCCAGAGAAAAAGTTATGATGATTTTCCCCAGGTCACCTGTTTGGAATGTAATTCAAGAGTCCACAAAAAGCCTAACTTCCTCAAATCATATCTCCGCAAATATAGCACAAAAAGCTCTGAAATTTAGACCCGAGATGTAGCGCGATGTCTTCTCAAATGGGTTTCTATTTCAACTTCTGAAACATCATAGAAAAAAAGTTATGGCGAAAATTCCACGATGACCTATTTGGAGTAGCGAAACCCTAGAATCCAAAGCTCTGATACCAAATGTTATGAAACCAGCTCACAAGAAGATAGAAAGGATAGTTGAACGCCTTAGAATTTAGCCTCTTTGAGGGGGAAACCTCCTTTACATTACATAAATGAACAATTCTTGGATGATTCAAATGACAAAACCTCATTTCTATATATAGGAGTCTAAGGAGTCACAATATAACCCAGCCGACCTAACAATAATAATATAAAGCCACAAAAATAACAATAGAGGGATTCAATGGGGCACAGTAATAACAAAATGGGGACAATAGGGGAACAAAAATATTAATAAGGGGTATAACTACAATAGTAATGGGGTAATCACTAGTATTATAGGGACCCAACAGGTAACCATTTCTATATTGGGGTATATTGAAGGAGAATACTTGAAGGCAACAGAAGCAAAGGGCTCTTCAGACAAAGAATCTAAGCCATTCTCAAAATCATCAAGGAAAGAGAATGATGGGGAAACATCACAATCTTCCCATGATAGTGCACATTACAGAGGGAGAGCTAAGACGAGCTATCATTTCCAGAATTGTACCAGATACAACCAAGTGAGGTATAAAAAGTCTCAATATCATAATGTTCCTTTTTATTACAAGTATATTTCTAATGATAAGAAAAGTTTATTGCATAGAAAACCATGTAGTTTTTGTGGCTTTTATAATGAAGTAACTAACAGGTGTTGGAAAATAATGGAAACAAAAAGGAAGACAAGACGTGAAAGTCCTTCCCCACATCAAGGAAGGAAAAAGGTTAAGTAGGTCTACAGGAAGAATATTTTTGTATTCATTGCAATAGAGGTGGACATCAAAGAGCCACATGTTGGGATTTGCACCCAGTGCAACACCTCAATAAGAACAAAGCACTTGTGCAGGAACAAGTCAATGAAGCTTTTTGACAAGAGAATTGACTCCAGAATGATGACCCATTCAGTTTTTTGAGTGAGAAATGGTTTTATTAGATATAGTAGCTTTTCATGGTTGGATTTTATAAATCACATGTTGTGAAATGATTGTAAAAGTGATGAAGTGTTTTTCATCACTTATGAAAGCAACATGATGATGTTTTTGGTCTTTTTGTTGATAGTTGGGGTATTTGTTTCTGTTATGATTCTAGTGTAAGCTTGACCAAAGAGTGTGTTATAAACTCTTGGAAAGTATGGGGCTTTTCTTACGTCATGTTTGGTATTATAAAAGAACAATTATTTTACACAATGTACTACATGTTTCCATATTGTCAAGTATCAGTTCATCACTTATGGCCCCAAAGTACATAGGTGAAGTAGAAGGAAGTGTGGCTTATTAGGGCACTTGTTGTGTAGATGAGAGATTAAAAAAAATTGCAGATTGTGTTTATGATTTTGGTGGACCAAAATCTCCTAAGTGGGGAGGAATGATCTTAATGGCTACAGGAAAGCTCAAAAATGAAAGTGTTCAAAATTTTATGAAACGAAGACCAAGGTGTATATCTCATATATAGCTTTCTGATGACACAAATGACACCTCAATCTGAGTCTGTATGAGAAAGTGATTACATTTTGAAGTTTGTACCAAAAAAGTCAAAGTCAAAGTCAACTTTCTTCCACATGGAAGGTCATAAAAATTGCACATGGTAGTAAAGTTAGTAGGCATAGTGTGACCCACAAAGCTAATTCGGTAGCCTAGAAAGAAAATCAGGTGGACCCACAAGCAAGTGATATGGCAACACCACAAGTCAACATATGGAAAGTAGGTGGCATATGATGTGGACCAATAAGAGCCTGCCACATGGCCTAATCACATGTTTCCACATGGCACCTAAAATTATTCCCAAGTGGCCTTGGCATGGTACAACCTCCAATTTTGTCTTATTCTCATGATTTTGGGAGTTGTTACAATATGGAAATACATATACCATATATTATATGGTCTGAAAACTATATTAAAATGACAATTAGGCTTTGAAACCATATTGGAAGCCCATGGGATTTGAACTCATAACCTCCCTAAAAACAAGTAAATTAATATGACTACGCCAACCATTTTTCCAACCACACACTTTGCCTTATTCACCCTCACATTCTGTTATAAAATGCCATTCAAATGATTCAAAAGGAACCATGGAGAATACATGAGAGATGAGGGCATAGGCATGCAAACGAAGATATGAATCTCAAGAAGATTTTAGGAATATTGTTAGAACATACGTTATAAAATATTTCAATGAATATTCTCTATGAGGAACCTTTAAGGAATCTTTAAGATTCTATAGGGGCAGAATTGTGAATGTGTATAAAATATGTTGAGTTTATACTCATTTGAACTAGTTTTTCACAAGGAATTCTACCGTGCAGTCCATTTCTTCATCTGAGTAGCAAATTTTTCACACGTGTCCGGAAGCAAATATGGTGAGGAATCTAAAATATTCTCTGGGAGCCCAAGATTGATGGAGACAAAAAGGGGTCGATTTTATAGTCAAATTTCACAGTGTTTCACAGGTAAGATGATGACGTAGGCAATTCCTTCATTCAAGTAGTTGATTTCTAGGTCATCCCGAAAATTGAATGTATAAGATGCATTGTTCCCGTGTGTTAATTTTATATTTTTGATATGATGATTTGATTTTGAGATCCATTTATGCCACTTTGTTAGAGGATCATTATACGCCACTTTATGTGAGAGATTGTGACTTTGTCACACTGAAGGATAGATTTTATGAGTGAGAGTTATTATAGAAGAACATCTGATGGGAGATACATGTCATTCTAGTTAAGGGGGTTCATCCTTGTATTGACAAAACAATACATCATGTACTGATGATGTCGTTGCAACAACTAATGAAGCAACCTCCCCATTATTGACAATGGGCTCAGAGACATAGTCCACACTTGACAAAATTCATTATCAAGTTGTATGTGTTCTTTGAATTGATGGTTGTATTTATGTTTCCTCTTCTTTAAAGAATTCACATGTGGTTTCTTCATACTCTTTCACATGCAATTCTATTAACATCATAGAAGTAAAATATCTTAGTTATTTTTGGTAACTAAGAGATCCCGATCAATGGTTGACCATGGTGACTATAACTAACTATGGTCAACCATGGTAACCATAGTTGACTATGGTTGAAAATGTTGTTGATGGTTCATTATGGTGACTATGGAATATTGAATCTGACCATGCTTTGTCATGGTTGAGTATTATCAATATTAGTCAACGAGGATAATCTATGCTTAACCATGACTAATCATGGACTACATGGTAAACTATGATCAACCATGCCATATTTCGTAAACAATAGTTACCATAGACATGTATGGTTAAATGTGGTAAATCATGTTCACCATATTCAATGTCATATTTTCGAACATTTTTATCTGTTAGTCACAGTGCAACATAATTTTTTTATTCATCACACTATGATGTTGATTTCAATTCATCATATTTAGATGTTTATTTTTTGTTTGTGAGATTACAACATAAATTTTTGTTTTTCGTATTGCAACGTTGAATTTCATTTATCAAAATGTCAAGCGATTTTTTTCTCAACACATGAGATGTCATTTTTTGTTCATCACATTGTTTTTAATTTCTTTCTTATTTTCATACCTTGGTAATTATTGTCTTATTATCAATAAATACATACTTGAAAAAATTTAAACCTTAATTTCATTTTTGAAATTGAGTAAACATCATTAGATCTATAAGATATAAGATATATTTATTGATTTTTTTATTACAATTGGGGACCTTGATATATATACATAGACAAGGTGTCTTTTCAATAAGACATACCTTTTCTATATTAATAATATATATATAGATATAATATATATATATATATATATATATATATATATATATTTATATATATTATATATTATATATATATATATATATATATATATTAATAGATAGATAGTATATAATATATATATATATATGATATAGATATATATGTACATAATATCATATATATATTATGGAAGGGAGGACATTTTGTTGCAATAGAAAACATCAACACTCCCTTTTAGCAAAGAAATTATTCTTCCATGATGTTCTCTTCTAGTAGTCCTAATCACACCCAACTACTTTACATGGGATGGTCAGGACTACCCCACATATTCTCAAGACTACATTGCAAGTATCTATTATATTTATCCTCTCCTAGTAGTCCTATTCACACCTAGCCACTTCACATGGCACAAGGAATACTAGTATCAGGTTATTCATTACTCTTTTGTTCACATCACATAACTGATTTGGGAAACCCTAGGCTAGAGGGAGAGTATCTTCCTATAGTAGGAGAAACATCATAACTCCTTCTAAATGAGGGTGGGCGTTTGACATCATGCCAACCTTGTCTCTGAAGTATTCAAACTTCACTTTAGACAAAGGCTTGACAAGAATGTTTAGTTTTTTCTCATGTATAGATATGTACTAGAGTTACACTCGATCTCTCTGTACCATGTCTCAGATGAAATGGTATTTTATCTCTATATTATTTGACTTCTCGTGAAATATTGGATTCACTAAAAGCTTCACACAACTTTGATTATCATAATATATCAAAGTTGGGTCTAACTTTAGGTCAAATAACCCTGTAAGTAATTTTCAAAGCCACATTGCTTCTAAGCTTGCATCATGAGCTACTATATACTCAAATTCTATTGTATTGAGTGCCACCAACAATTTTTTCTACCAAACCATCAGATCATACCAGATCCAAAACTGGAGCAACATCCTAATGTGATTTTCCTTTCTACTGCACTCCATGTCCAATTAGAGTCTGTATAAGCTTACAACTTTAATTCACTATATGATACATATTTGAGTCCATATCCAATTGTACCATGCAGTTACCTCAAGACAAGCTTTATTGATACTAAATGTACATGTATAGGGTCAATCATGTACTGACTCAATGTGTTCACTGTAAAGCGTATATTCAGCCTGATATTCACCAGGTATGTCAAGGATCCAATCAACTATTTTTACATCATGGGATCGACCAAATATGAACAAGTATAACTCAAAAGCTTCAAATTCATAAGCATAGGTGTGTCCATAGACTTTTTCCCCATCATCATGAATCTGTACAAGATCTCAACTGTATACTTCCCTTAGCTAAGGAAGATTGCAAATGGTCTCTGCAGAACTTCTAATTCCAAGAAATAATACTTAAAAACTTGATCCTTCATTCCGAATTCTAAAGTGAGCTCTCTCTGTCACCCATATATGATTTTATCATCCCCTACAAGAAACAGGTCATATAGATATAGTAGCAATATCATAGGGAAACCATCTTCAGCCTTGTAGTAAAGATTTGGATCTGCATTACTCTTGCTAAATCCCAAACTCATCAAATAATTTTCTAATCTAGAATACGATGCCCTAGGTGGCTACTTAAGCACATACAAAGCTTTCATCAATTTGAAAACATGGGTTTCCTTCCCATGTATCACAAAACCTTATTCTTTCTTTATTTACACTTCTTCTTGAATTACACCATTCAAGTATGTGTTTTTTTCATCAATCTGGTGTAATTTCCAACCTATAATAGAATCAATAGAAATAATAGTTCTACGAAAAGTATGTATACAACAATTAGAGTGAATGTATTTCCATACTCTTCTCCCTCTTTCCAGGAGAACCTTCTTGCCATGGATCCCACATTATACTTCACTATGCTACCATCTGCTACATGCTAGATCTTGTAGATCAGCTTGGAAGTCACCATCAACTTCCCTTAGGTCTTGGCACAATTTCCACACACGTCATTCTTTAAGATGGGTTGACATTTCTCCACCACGGCCTCTTCAAAACTTGTTATGTTGATTCCTCCTTAGAGTTGGATGGCTTGGAATCAATGGCATCACTGATCATTGTTGCATATCCTTAATATTCCTTAAGATGTTTGATTTCCTTGAAGGTTCCATAGGGAGCTTCATTTCCCTATGCATCATTTAATTTACTTTGAAGCCATGTCATCCTCTTCTTGGATTCTGGAAAAATGACCCTATGTAGGTCCACTAGCTCACTAGGCCCTTATGTTTCTTCTTAATGATATAAATGATATACCACAATTACAGAAGGACTTGAAACCACATCCTTGGGATGATTCTACTCCTCAACATTAGAAGAGGCCCTTTAGATCTTCAGTAGGCTACATCATTCCACTCTATTTGACTATATGCTCCCTTTGCACTAAAAGTTAATCTAGTCATTTGGCATGGTTCTATATGTCTTGTTCCATTTCTCCCTCTAGAACATGAATATTTCTAGCTGAGTTCGTGCTCCGCCTTGAGAGAATCCTCTCGTAATAAAATTTTGTTTGTTCTTCACAATGCTTCCATCTGCTTCCAGAGCCTTCAAAGCCTTCACAATTCACCTATAACTCTCATTAGCAGGCCCTTTTAATATAAATTTTTTCAATCCTCATATTAAAAGGAAATCCCTCATCAAGCTCAAAATTTTAATCCTTATCCTCATCATCTACATATTTGTTTTACTTTCCTTTCATGCGTGAGCTAGGGTTTCTTCTTTCAACAGAAACAAAGATCTATGTTTAGCTCTAGGCTTTTATCCACAAACCCTATGGATTTCTTATCCAAGAATTATATCCTTCTAGGCTTTACAAAACCTAATAATTATAACTTTCATTGACACCCTATGAATCACATCACTCGAAACATTTCTCCCTAGCTCCCTCTAGATCTAGAGTATCTTTTAACTTTTTTCCTAAAACCACCCAAAAAGGTTTGAACACGAGCCATTATCTTGGTCCCGTGACTCAATTTTCTATAGCTTAGTTCAACCTTATTCTATGATATCAGTTAATTAGGAACGATTCATTTTATCCAAGTTACTAATTGATCCATATTCAAGTGACATGAGCATGGTACAAACTTATTAATAGATCCTAGTAGATTTCTCAATACTAGGAGAACCCTCTGAGATGAAATTTAAATCTCCTAAGTTAATTTCTTATGAACACTAGTGTATCTATGTTAGTATTCACCCAAAACATATCCTTTAACCATTTATTAATTGGTGCTATGATGTTAAATCACTCCTCATATTAAAAATGTATTTTACTCTATTAAAATTAGGTTATAATCTACCCATATAGTGTTTGAATTTATTAAATTGTTCATCCACAATTTATCAAATCCTTTGCATAAATTTAGGAGAAGTGAAAAGTAAATATGCCATACATTACTTATATAATTAAACAAATTTACTAAGAAGTACTACCCACCATATTTAGGTAGGAGTAAAAAGTAAGTATGTTGCTACATAAAAATTGTAGCAACCAAAAATGTTAACACATATTTTCCTTGCAAGATCTTATTGCTATGATACCATGTTGAATTTGTTCTTATTCTCAGATCTTATTCTGAGATCTTGAAAAATTATCGACTTTAATTTTATTTTTTTGATTGAGTAAACGTTATGAGATTGATATTAAATGGATGAGATATCGATTCTCTATTTGGTTATTATTAAGAGCATACATACATACATACATACATATATATATATATATAAATATATACATACATACATACATACATACATACATACATATATATATATATATATATATATATATATATAGACATATATTTCCTTGTTATTATTATTTATTATTAATTGATTATTCATTATTTATATTCATATATTATATTACATATATAATATAATATATAAATATGTATTGCTGTACATAATATAAATATATATTATACATCATTGTCGAGAAGGGAATAACTTTCCCTACTCTATAAAACAACAACAATTGTGATGCTGATTTTTTTTGTTTTTGTTTGCTAAGTTGTGTGAGTCCTAAGATGACTACATGCTTAACCTTCGCCTTGAGAAGTCATGACTCAAGCGCATTTAAGCGGTCAGAACCACCCAAGGATTGGACCCATCCTGGGCCACACCAGTTCTTCTTCTTCTCTTCTTATATTATTATTATTATTCTTATTATTATTATTATTATTGATACAAACATTTTTATTAATTCTCTTAAAAATTAAATATTAAATAAAATGTAAATCTTATAATAATACCTCATTGAAACTCATTAATAAACCTTAATATTAATGTTATTAATAAATATTATTATCAAACTTTTAAAAACCTCAAACACAATATTAATATTATTAAAAAATCTTAAATCTTATAAATAAAGATTATTGAACCCTATTAATATTAGTAAATTTGTTTTAAACCTAGTAAAATTAATATTATTAACCATTTTTAAACCTTCACTATGGGTGGGCATGGTTTAACTATGGGTGAACATGACTTGATGAAGATGACCATCAGAAAACATGGTTTGACCACCTCGTCAATGTTTGACCATAGTTTTTAATGATAAATTATGGTTTTCCATGTTAATAATATATGACTATCGTTGAATTATTTTAATAAATAATTGGAAAACATGGTTTTTCCACTTCAACCATGGTTGACCATAGTTTTCTATGATAAATTATTGTTTTCCATGTTGATAATGGATGGCTACAATTGACATATTTTACTGTGTTGAGCTAGGATGACAATATTCAACCATACCATCCATACTTGGCCATGTTAAGCATCAATTGACTACGGTTTTAAGAGGTTTATTATGGTGACTATGGTTGAAAAAAGATGACCATGTTTGACCTAGGTTGCCTATGGTCAAATATAGTTGACCATGCTTGATTATGAATAACTAATATTAACTATGGTTGAGCATGCCCAACCTTGGTTGACTATGGTTAACCACATTGACTAGAGTCAACTATGGCTAATAATATTGACGATGGAAACCATTGAAAATTATGGTCAACCATAGTTAGTCATAGTGAACCATGGTTACAATATATACCTATGGTTAACCATGGTTGATGATGGTTGACTATGTTGACTATGGTATATTCAATATGACCATGCTTGCTTATGGTTGACTATGATAAATCTTATTCAACCATGAATAACTTTAGTTAACCATGACCAACTGTGGTTAACCATGATTGGTCATGGTCTACATGCTAAACCATGATGAGCCATGCCATATTTCATAAACCATATTCACCTATAGCCATAATGTTCAACCACTATCAAACCTTGGTAAAGCACGTTTGCCATATCTGTTGTCATATTTTTTCGTTGTTGGGATATTATTATTATCTTGTCACATTATCAAATCATTTTTTTGTTTGCCACATTGAAATATTGATTTTGGTTTGTTAGCTTACAATGTTGAATTTTATTTATCACATCCAAAATTTATTTTTGTTTGTGATATAGAGATACTAAATTTATTGTCCCTAACATCCAATATTGAAAAATGTTAACTATGGTTACCCATGATTAATTGTAGTTGGCCATTTTGAGCATAGTTTATCATCATTTACTATGGTTTGACTATGGATAATGGTTGAACACAATGAAAATGGTTGAGTATGGTTTACTAATGGTCACCTTAGCTAACCACGATTGGTTATGGTTGGCCATGGCTGGCTATGGTTAACTATGCTTGGTCGTGTTTTATGAATGATCGAGGTTTAACCATCATTCACTATGTTTTACCATTATTTACTATGGTTGACCATGTAGTGTAACTATGGTTAAATATTTTTGGCTATGTTTTGACTATAAATGGCTATGGTTAATGATTATTTGACTATGGCTGACCTTGGTTGATGATGTTTGTCCATGTTCACAATGTTTAACCATGGGTGACCATAAATGGCCATGGTAGTCCATGGTGAATGTGGATGTCCATCATTGATTATGGTTTACCATGGTTTGATTATGTTGTTAACAACTATCCATGAAATTTTATGCTTGATTATGGGTGACAATGGTTTTCCACGGTTTACATTGGTTTGACTATGGATGACAATGGTTTGATTATGACTTGACTATTATTGACCATCGTTTGACTATGGTCGACGATGGTTGACCATGGTTGGCTATGAACTCTATAAATCTTATATGCCATTATGTTTTTCTATGGTTCACTATAGCTCAACCATGGGTAACCATGCCCACCAACTATAAGTGACCACAGTCAACCCTTGTCATCCATTATAAGCCACCATGGTCAACCATAACCATCCATTATAGTTAAATATAGTTCACTATAGGTCACATAAACCATGATGCCCTTGGTAAGTATGGTTCAACATGGAAGCCATATAGAGTATTGATGACAATGATGACTATGTTGACTATGGTTGAGCATGTAAATTATAGTGAACCATACTTAACATATATTAATGTATAGTTAGTATGGTTAGTGTGTAGTTAATATGTCCATGCTGAGTATAGTTGACCATGTGAATCATGATTGAAATGTGTAAATGTTTATATTAATATATTAATGTATACCATTATTCTTTAATGAGTAAATTAATATATTATTAATGTGTAAATAGACGTATTTTTATTATGCTAATTTATAAATTAATGTATTTATAATTATTAATATATTATGTTTAATGATTATTATTAAGTTATTGATATATCTAGCTGATGTGCATAGAGAAGATGGCGACAGAGTGTTTTGTTTAGGCAATCCGGGGTGAAGGGGTCACTGGTATGAAACTTCATGGTAAAAAATCCAACGATTCGATGCTTTGGTATGACCTAGGTTGAGTGAAATTCTTGGGTGTTTTTGATGGCTAGATGCCCATAGGTTATAGTTACTCTTGCCACAAGTTAGGATTGCTAGTTATTTCAAGACTCAAATTACCTAGCAAAAAATACATTATTATTAAATTCAAATATTTATATTTATTTCAATATTAATATTACTGTCACAACCACATTAATAAATGTGGTTGATGTATGATATAGGCTTCAACTTAATATATGATATATTATCAACCTAATATGGCAAATTAATATATTAATATATCAAATCTAAGATTAATGTCAAAAACTCTAAGATTATAAAGTTAGGCAATCATAAATGCAAGGGATTATTAATATTATAAACCCAATAAATTAAGAAACCAATGGGATTAATATTATAAACCAAAAGTATCAATAAACGAAGGAAATAATAAATTGAAGGAATCAATATTTTAAATCCAAGTGAGTAATAATAAACCAAAGGAATTAATATTAAAAACCCAAGGGATTATTAATATTACAAACCAAAGAAATTGTTAAATCAAACACATTAATGTTAAAAAACCTTGGGATTAATATTAAAAATCCTAGAGATAATTAATATTACAAACCCAAGAATATGTATTCTCGGGGTTTAATGTTATTCCCTTGGGTTTATAATTCCAATGGGGTTAATATTATAAACCTAAGGGATTGATTTTTTAAACTCAAGGGAAATATAGTGAACCCAAGAGATTAATATTATAAACCCTTGAGATTATTATAAATGTAAGTGGTTATTAATATTATAAACTGGAGGAATTTATATTATAAAACCAATGGATTTATAGTAAACCTATGATTAATATTATAAACCATATTATTAATATTAAAACCTAGGAGTATGAACCCTTAGATTAATAAACCCAAGGGTTTAATAGTAAAATCTCAAAGGAATAGTATTAAACCTAGGGGATTAATATTGTAAGACTAAGGTATATAAATCCTAAGATAAGAATTATAAGCTCTCAAATAAACATGGTTGACCATGATTGACCATCGTTGACTTTCATATTGAGACAATCTTTGTCGCAATGTGACATTCAACCATGGTTGATTTTCATATTGAGAAAATATATGTCACAATATGGAATTGGACCCTCGTTGACCATGATTATAGACAGAAGGAATCTATATTAAACCTTAGGATTAATGTTATAAACCATGGTTGATATTCATATTGAGACAATATTTGTCACAACGTGGCATTGGAACATGGTATATGATAGTTGACCGTGGTAAACCATGTTTGACCAATGTTGACCATCATTGATCATTGTTGACCATGGTTGACCATGATTGATTTCCATATTGAAAAAATCTTTGTCATAGACTCAAGGGATTAATATTATAAACCCATGTCATATTAACCGTAACATAAATATTATAAAACCCAAGGAACTATAAATCGAATTGAATAACATTAAACCCTGGCATTAATAATAAACCATAAGAATATAAACCTTGAGATTAATAAACCCAAGAAATTATTATTAGAAACCTAAGGGATTAATAAAACCAAGGGATTAATATTAAAAAACCAAGGTATTAATGTTGAGAACCCAAATAATTAATATTATAAACGCTTTGATTAATATTATAAACGTAAAATATTATTAATATTATAAACCGAAGGAATTAAAATACCCAAGGAATTTATATTTTAAACCCAAAGGATTATAGACACAAGGGATTTATATTATACCCTATGATTAATATTATGAAACCTATCAATAATAGTATGCCCTTAGAATATGAATCTTTAGATTAATAAACCTAAGAGATTGACATTATAAATCCAAGGCACTAATAAACATAAGGGATTAAAACTAAAAACCCAAGGGATTAATATTCTAAACCAAAGGAATATAAGCTCTAAGATAAATATTATAAACCCTAAAATAAACATGTTTGACCATGGCTTATTTTCATGTTGAGACATTATTTGTCACAATGCGACATTGGACCATGGTTTACTATGACTTAGTTTCATATTGAAAGAATTTTTTCTTACAATGTAGCATTGGACATTGGTTGAGCATGGCTGATTTTCGTATTGAGACAATATTTATCACACTGTGACGTTGGTCCATGGTGCACCATGGATGACCAAGGTTTTCACAATGTGACATTGGACCATCAAACAATCTTTGTCACAATGTGACCATGATTATTGACCATTTTTAACCATGATTAACCATGGCTAAACATGGTTTATTTTCATATTAAGACAATCTTTGTCATAATGTTATGTTGGACCATGGTTGACCATGATTGATTTTCATATTAATATAATTTTTGTCACAATGTGACATTGACCCTACTTAACCATGATTGACCATGTATGACCATGGTTGGTTTTCATATTGAGACAATATTTTTCACAATACGATGTTGGAACATGGTTGACCATGGATGGCCATGGTTATTGACCATGGATGACCGTGATTGACCATGGTTTACCATGTTGATTTTCATATTGAGACAATCTTTGTCAAAATGCAATGTTAGACCATGGTTGTCACAATGTGACATTGGACCATCAGATAATATTTGTCACAATGTCACCATGGTTATTGACCATGGTTAACCATGATTAACCATGGAGGACCATGGTTGATTTTCATATTGAGACAATCTTTGTCACAGTGTGACATTCGACCATGGTTGACCATTGTTGATTTTCATATTAAGATAATCTTTGTCACAACATGACATTGGACCATGGTTGACCATGATTGATTTTCATATTGGGAGATTTTTTTTCACAAATGTCTTTGGACCCTAGTTGACCATGATTGACCATCGTTAGTTTTCATATTAATACAATATTTTTAACAATGCAATGTTGTACCATGGTTGACCATGGATGACCATGGTTATTGACTATGGATGGCCATGATTGACAATGGTTGGTTTTCATATTGAGACAATCTTTGTCAAAATGTGACGTTGGACCATGGTTGATGATGGTTGACCATGTTTGACATTCATATTTAGAAAATATTTGTCGAAATGTAACATTGGACCATGATTGACCATGACTGGACATGATTGATTTTCATATTGAGACAACATTTGTTTAAATGTGATGTTGGACCATTGTTGACCATGGTTGACTTTCATATTAAGACAATATTTTCCACAATGCGACACTCGACCATGGTTGACCATAATTGAACATGGTTGTTGAAATGTGGCATTGGACCATGAGATAATATCTATCACAATGTGACCATGATAATTGACCATGGTTGACCATGATTGATTTTCATATTGAGAAAATCATACTCACAACACAACGTTGGACCATGGTTGACAGTGGTTGATGTTCATAATGAGACAATATTCGTCACAATGTGGTGTTGGACCATGGTACAACATAATTGACCATGGTCGACTATGTTTGACCAATGTTGGTCATTGTTGACCACGATTTCTTTCCATATTGAGAGTTTTTTTTATCACAAACCCATATTGGATTATTATAAACCTAAGAGAATAATAAGCTCAAGGGATTAATACTAAAAACCCAAGGGATTAATAAACCCAAGGCATTTATATTATAAACACAAGGGGTTAATATTAAACCCTAGGAATAATATTATAAACCTTATCAATAATATTATACCCTAGGAATATGAACCCTTAGATTAATAAACCCATGGGATTGATATTATAAACATAATGCATTAATAAACCCAATGGATTAACACTAGAAACCCAAGGGAATAATTATCCAAGTGGATATTGGTGGCCACTCACCTATTCCACCTAGACCTCTAGTTGGTTTCATCTGTTTCCTTGTTTATTTCAACATTTACTATTTTTAGCAGTTTTCAGGTCTTGAACTTCCGTAGAAATTTTGACCCCCCTTGGGCCTTTTCAAAATCCAAGGAAGGCCTTTTCAAACTCCACCAATAGCAATACTTCCTTCAAATCCAAGGAGGGCCTTTTCGAATGGTTGGTCATGCCTTTCAGGTTGATGAATGCTTACGCAACCTTCATAAGATTGATGGATGAAAACTTGTGACCCTTCACCAATGTATTCATGCTGGTGTATTTAGACGACATCTTGATCTTCAACTAGAGTTTGGAAGAGAAACTCCACCATATTTGACAGGTCCTTCAAACCTTCCAACAACACAAGTTGTGTGCCAATTTGGGTAAATGCACTTTTGGCATGACCCAATTTCAATATCTAGAGTACATCATTGATGAGCAGGGTGTGCATGTGGACCCAACCAAGATACAAGAATTTGAAATTGGACAACCCCAAACACTATAACAGAGCTACGCATCTTTCTCGTTCTTTCCAATTTCACCCGTAAGTTCAGGTTAGGGTTCTCTCATATCACTTGGTCTTTAAGTCAAGTCACCAAGGCAGGAGCGAAAACAAAGTTTTTTTGGTCTGAAACCCAACAGAATGTGTTTTCTGAATTGAGGCATCACCTCTTCTCTACACGAGTGGTCACATTACTAAACTTGAAACAACCATTTGAAGTTGATATAGACGCCTCCGACTATGTTATTTGTGCAGTTCCTATTCAACAGGGACATCTAGTGGCTTACCATTGTGAGACACTTTTAGACACGGTTCGAAAGTATCCCACTTATGATAAGGAAATGTGGTCTGTTATGCGGGTCTGTTGTCAATGGAAGGATTACATTTTGGGGAAGGAAATAGTCATCCACACATACACCCTCCCTTGTAGTTCATATAGACACAAGGGAATTTGCAAAATGATCACCATCAGAAATGGTCCACCTACCTCCAATAGTTCCATTTGAAAATTAATTACAAGAGGGGAAGCACCAAGAATCTTGCAGACTGCCTCATGCAACCACCAGTCATGACACTCATCATTGTGCTACAATCTTGTGGGCACGAGACTTTGGGGTAGCTGCATCTTTCCTAAAGCAATTGAGAATTTGGCAACACATACTAGACACTCCTGGAAAGCAAGAAAGTTCCAAATTTTCACCTTTAGGATGCACTGTTATACCACCTAGGACACAACTGTGTTCCTTCAAGCAAACATAAAAATATTATTTGGGAGGCACACTATAGTTGGGTCACTGGGCATTTCAGAGTAAAAAAAGAAATGGCGGTATTGGAGAAGTATTTTTGTTGGCCAAAAATTCATAAGGATGTTCCAAACTACATTAGATCTTGCAATGCCTATGCCATTTCCAAACAAATAATCAAGAAGAAAGGCCTATATAATCCTCTACCTACTCCTAATCAACCTTGGGAATCTGTCTCCACAGATTACATGTCGGTCCTTCCTTCTATTAAGCACGTCAATGATTGCATTTTCATGGTCGTCGGTAGATTCTCTAATATGGCCATCGTGGTGGCTGCAGGTTTTAACCCCATATAGAAATTACATGCATACGAATTCTATAACACATAAAATAAACAATGTGAGAGAATAACACATAAAACACATATACACTAAGATTTTCCTCTGGATCCCAAAAACGGGACTACCAACTTGATTTTTTGTTATGTTCCTTTCAATGTTACAATACATACCTATACATATTGAAGCATCCAATACCATGGACCTCAAACCATCGCGTCCAAAACCATGGACCGAAAACAATCACGTCCAAAACCATGGACCGAAAACCATCTATGAAAAATCATGAAAAATCATGTGAAAAACTATCTGTGTCCAAAACCATCTGTGAAAAATCATGAACGAAACCATAAGTAGGTCGACCCAACCTAATATAGGGTCCAAAAATAGAATTTTCCATGGCACTACCCCAGACTCCACAGAAGAGGGTTACCTGCACCCCTCAAACCCCCTCTGATCCCCCCACTATGCAATTGGAGCAACAAAGGGGGGGCTCCGCTGCCCCCAACCCCCCCTCCCCCCAACCTCCCAATTAACTACGTGGACCAGTCATGGAAAGAATATCACACAACCTAACATTCTCCTACTTGTTGTTTTCTTTCCACAGAGGACCACAGGAGAGCTTAGTCATTTATCTAGCCCTATAATGCCCATTGTTTCTCTACACCAAGAGAACTCCTCAGAGCTCACATATTTTGTTAATGCATTTGCAGTATTCTTCAAAGTGTCCACCTTTACCAAAAAAACATTTTTGTCTTCTACCATATCCCTCACAAAGTGATATTGAACATCAATGTGCTTTTTATTTTAATGATATGCAGGCTTCTTTGCTAAGAAAATTGCACTTTGGCTATCATAGTCTATCCTTATAACTCCCTGTACTAACCCCATACTTGAACACAATCTTTGCATCCAAAACACTTCATTGCTTGCATGAGTGGCTACCATGTATTGTACCTCTGTAGTTGATAGTGCCACTATAGATTATTTCTTACTCATCCAACTGACTACACCTCCAAATAGGTTAAACACATACCCACTTGTAGATCTTCTTTGATCCAGATCTCCAACCCAGTCTGCATCAACAAAGCAATGAATATCCAACACTCTATTGAATCTTGGCCTTCCTTGGTAGCACAAACCATAATGACTAGTGCCACACAAATACTTGAAAACCTACTTAACTTCTGTCTATTGCTCCTTCCTCGGTTTTAACATAAACCTGCTCAATACTCCCATTGCATGTTCAATGTCTGGTCTAGTATAGACCATTGCATACATCAGGCTACCGAATTCACTTTCATATGGAACATGAGACATGTCCTTTTCCTCTTCTTGTGTCTTGGGACACTATTCAACAGATAAATTTACACCTACAGGAATAGGAACCTTCACCGGTTTACTATTCTACATATTAAACCTTTGCAATATTGTCTTGACATACTTCCTATGATTTAACCAGAGCTTCCTATTTGTCTAATCTCTTTTAATTTCCATTCCCAAAATATAGTTTGCACCACCAAGAAATTTCATGTTGAATTTGGAGGACAAATGGGTCTTCAAATCCTGGATAATTTATTTCTCATTTCCAATCAGCAACATATTATCCACATACAAGACCAAATAAATAACAAGGTCACCAATTAATTTAAAATACACACTGTGATCTTCTTTGCTTCTGGTGAAGCCAAGTCCACATATAAATGTATTTAATTTCTGATACCACATCCTTGGTGACTATTTTAACCCATACAGAGACTTATTTAATTTGCATACCAGTTCTTTCTCACCCTTCACCGCAAAACCTTCAGGTTGCTTCATGTAGATCTCCTCTTCTAGATCCCCATGAAGAAATGTTGTCTTCACATCCATCTGTTCTACCTTGAAATCAAAAGCAACAACAACATATAAAAGGAATCTAATAGAAGTTACCTTGACAACAGGAGAAAAAAATATCACCAAAATCAATTCCTGACACCTGGGAATAACCTTTTGCTACCAACCGATATTTGTATTTCTCCACCTTTCCTTCTGCATTTGTCTTCTTCTTGAACACCCATTTGCTGCTAATGGGTTTCCTTCCAGCTGATAACTCCATTAGATCCCAAGCTTATTTTTTGTGCAAAGATGCCATTTCATCAACCATGGCCTCTTTCCAGAGTTTCCCATCCTCTGAATCTATTGCTTCCTTCATAGTTTTAGGATCATCATCAGTAATAGATAAATCAAAATTTAAAGAAAAAGCAGATGGACTATAATTTTCTGGCTACCTTCTTTCTTGAACTAATATTCTCACACCCAGAGCTTGTGGCTCTTCATCTTCTGATTCCTCCTCTACTATAGAGCCTGACTCTTCCTCCTTTAGCTCAAACTCTATCTTATTAGGTTCCTTTGGTTGGACTTCATGTTTGATAACATCTTTCACCTCTCTGAACACCACATCTCGACTGTACACAACCTTCCTTGTTACTAGGTTGCAAAGCTTATAGCCCTTTAAACCATCCTTATACCCCATAGTGATGCACTTTTCAGATTTAATATCCAACTTGGTTCTTTTTTCCTTTGGAACATGTTCATATGCATCACATCCAAATACACTCAGATGTGAAAGAGAAGGTTTCTTACAAGTCCATACCTCTTGTGGAGTCTTATTTTCCAATGCTGATGAAGGTGATCTGTTGAGCAGGTAGCATGTAGTATTCACTGCCTCTACCCAAAATTCTTGTCCTAACCCAACACCACTAAGCATGCTTCTTGCCCTTTCCATCAATGTCTTGTTCATTCTTTCTGCAACTCCATTTTGCTGAGGTGTGTATGGAGTAGTATTCTACCGTGCTATACCAGACTTCCTACAGAATTCTTCAAATTCCTTACTAAAAAACTCTCCATTGTTATCTGTCCTCAACACCTTTATCTTCTTCTCTGTCTAGTTTTCTACTAGAGCCTTAAATTCTTTAAACCTGTCAAACACTTCAGATTTCTTCTTAAGGAAATCTATCCATGTATTCCTTGAGAAGTCATCTATAAATGATACATAATACACAGACTTACCCAGTGACGGAACCTTCACAGGTCTAAACACATAACTGTGCACATGCTCTAATATATGTTTCACCCTCTTACCACCAGAGGGAAAACTCACCAATATTCGAAGGCCCCTCTCTCCAATATGTCCAAGCTTTTGATGCCACAACATGGTCTTCTCTCTAGAGACCACTAGATTTTCTACTCCACTTTCAGGAAACACAAAGTTGTTGCACCCATCAATGATGGTGCTACCTTGCAGCTTGTACAAAGTTCTAATCGGCACTCCTCGTATCAATACTAGTGCTTGCTGAACCATTTTGCAGGTATCCTTCTGAAACACTGCTTTTACTCCTACATCATCTAGCTTTCTTACGAAAACTAGATTTCTGGCCAATGCATCAATATGCAGAACACCCGGAAGTGTTCTAACCATTCCACCTTGCAACTTCAACTTTACTTTTCCGCAACCAATGATTCTAACCTTCCTGTCATCCCCCAAGAAGATATCATCACCATCATATTTCTCATACTCACAGAACCATTATCTATGGGGAGTGAAGTGGAATGATGCACCTAAGTCAATCAGCCATTCCTCATGGTCTACAAGTGTAGTTAAAGAAGCCAAGTACACATCCCCGCCTTCATCTAAGGTGGTTCTCGCCTCTACAGAAGGAGCATCATCAGATCCCTTTCCTTTGTCAGGAGCTTTCGATTTACAATCCCTTTTGTAGTGCCCTTCCTTTCCACATTTCCAGCACACCACCTTTACAGGTTTTTCTAGAGATTTAGATTTCCCTCTAGATCTAGATCTCCCACTTGATGACTTATTTTTGTTTTTGTTCTAGGACTGCTCTCATACAGACAAGGCATCACCATTCTGGCTCTCCATATTTTTCTGTCTCATCTCCTCCATTAGCAAGGATGAGACTATTTCATCAAACTGCACGATAGTTTCATTGCTAACTATTGCAATAACGAGACTATCCCACGAATCTGGTAGAAAGCACAACAAAGTGATGCACTTATCTTCATCTAAAATTTTAATATCAATATATAATAACTGACTTACCATAGTATTAAATGCATTCAGATGTTTTGTCACTGAGTCTCCATCTTTCATCCTCAGGTTATACAACTTTTTCTTTAGGAACATTTTAATCACTAGAGACTTAGATTGGTACAAAGTCCGTAACTTGTCCCACAAAGCCTTCACCATAGCTTCGACTGATACATTCAACAATACTAAATCTGAGAGACATAATCTTATTGTGCTGTTAGCCTTCCAGTCCAACTTCTTCCATTCTTCATTGGACACTCACGTTGGTTTAGTACTTGGATCTACTGCAACCCACTGATCTTTATCCACCAACAGATCCTCCATCTTGACTTTCCATAACTCAAAACTCTGACCATTAAATTTCTTGATCTCTATATTTCCACTGCTCACCATCCTCTTTCACCATCAGAATCGATCCCACAGATCTCCAACTAAACAGGGTCTATCACAAGCCTGAGTGAAACCCCTTAGAAACAAAGGTGTCCCCTTGAAGCCAAAACAACTCTGGTAACAAATGTAGGTTTTAACCCCATACAGAAATTACCTGCATATGAATTCTAAAACATAGAAAATAAACAATGTGAGAGCATAACACATAAAACATATATACATAAATATTTTCCCATGGATCGCAAAACTGAGACTACCAGCTTGATTTTTCATTATGTTCCTTTCAATGTTATAATACCTATTTATACATACCAAATCATCAAATACCATGGACCGAAAACCATCGCATCCAAAACCATGGTCTAAAAACTGTCGTATCCAAAACCACGTGCAAAAAATCATGCACAAAACCATAGGTAGGTCCACCCAACCTAATATAGGGTCCAAAAACAAAATTTTCCGGGGCGTTGCCTAGAACCCATAGGAGGGGGTTACCTACACCCCTCAAACCCCCTGTGACCCCCCCGCTAAGCAATCAACGCAACAAAGTGGGGGGCTCTGCCCCCCCCCCTAACCCCCCCACTAACTACATGCGCCAGTCGTGGAAAGAATATAACACAACCCAAAACTGGCCTGCAAGAAGAGTATCACAATAGAGGTCACTGCTAATATCTTCTTTGAGCTAGTGTAAGTACACATTTGGATCCCTTATTCCATTGTCTCAGATCAAGACAACAAATTATAGAAGTTATCAAGATGGTGATCATACACATTCTACACATGTACAACTCGAAGCATCCATGCACATGGGATGGAAACCTCCCGTATGTCAAGCATAGCTACAACAGAGCTCACAACATTTCAATGGGACACAACCCCATTAAGACATGGCTAGGGTTTAAGTCAATATGTCCCATTGATTTGGCCATACCGTTTGCACCTACGCAAAAAATTTAACTCATGTCCAGTCCGAAGGTAGGAGGGCTAACAGCTTCATTGAGCGCACTCAACACATCCACTAGTAGGTCCACGATATATAGGACAAAGCTAATTCTATGTACAAGCAACACCATGATCAACATCGAGTGTCGCACAAGTTCCATGTGGGAGAAAATTTTTGGCTAAATTTGCAAAACGAGTGCCTTTCTCAAGTCCAAAACAAGCTTCATCCACTCCAATATGGTCCATACACCATCACCAAGGCTATCAGTGCCAATTCCTTTGAACTCAACATCCCACCATTCCTCGGCCTGTACCCAATGTTCAATGTAGATCGCCTTCAGCCATACTTTCTAGCATTGTTGGACACATCTGACATTGCAAAACAACTAACACCAACAAATCTCAACTCGGACTACATGGAGCAATCCATAATTAATCAACTCATGGACATAAATTTCAATAACACTCACCAATATAGGGTCCATCTATATCAAGTTGTCAAAGTAAGCCAACTCCTTCACCAGGGCAAGTGGTTCATGAGGGACTAGGTTCAACAAAAATTTCCTCACCACATGTAGGCTTTGCACGCAATGGGGACCATTGCCTCCTAAGGTGGGAGGAATGATCAAAGTGCATATTGGTGGCAACGACCTATTCCACCTAGACGTCAAGTCGATTTCATCTATTTCCTTGTTTATTTCAACATTTACTATTTTTAGTAGTTTCCAGAGTCCTAAACTTCCAAAGCCATTTTGACCCCTAAACAAAATTTTGTTGAGGTTTTTTGTAGGCTCATAGCAATGTGCATAGGTATAGACCTAAAAAAAATCCTATAGTACTAGGAGAAACATTTCCAATAAGGTATTGTAGGCACCAAATAGAGATAATATGACCAAGTTACAACCCTAGGAAATTGGCTGCCCAACTAACCCCAATGGGGCCCACAAACTCTTAGTGTTACTCCTAGGGTTAGGGTTTTCTCTTGTTGTTTAATAATAAATAGGCTCTTGATCCTCATCGTAACATAGTTTAGAGATATGTCACTGCAACATCACTTATCACAGATAAGCTACCATCACCCAAGCTAGTTTATTTCCATTCTATTTGTAAGCATATTTCCGTAACAACACTAGTGAAAATTCCATGTAAAAAATATGTAAGGCCACAGTCACTGGGACACATATTCCAATATGAATGGTGGGAGAAACATCATAGTGGGTGTTGATTCGGTTTATTATCACTAAGGGAATTGGTGAAGGTAATCACTAAGGTTTGGGAAAGGTATGAGGCACTAATTGACAATTATTTATGAAAATAATGGAAATTAGGAGAAAAATGAGGTCAAAGGTCAAAGGATTCATGTGAGGAAGAAAATGAAGGAAAATAATTTAAAATTAGGAAAATAGAGGTCTCATTTATAAATAGGCTTCTAAGGATCAGTTGGTAAGATTTTGACAAGTTTTGGTGGAGCTCTCTTATATTATCTCACTGTCATACTCTATGATACTTAGAGTTTTCTTGGAACACTCTTAGAGGGTGTGCCATACTTGGATTTTTAGAGCAAGAAGGAAAAGGAATAGGATAAAAATAAAAGAGGGCATTAGGATCAACAACAAAATTACTTTTTCTTGCAGGTACTAAGTTGCATGTATATTTCCTCACTAGTTTTGGCATGCATGGCACATGCATGTGGTTTCTTCGTTATGATATGTCACTGGCATGGTAGATTTCCTAGATTGATAATGGATTTGCCTAGCCTTTCCATTTACTGGATAGCCATGGAGATTGTGGATTTATTTCCTTGTTTTTATTTGGTTGGTTCTCATGTTTCCTTAGCTTGGGTTGAGTTATTAGCTTTTGGAAGCCTTGGTTGGACAAATGGTTTAGAAGTCCTATAACGACTTAGGTTGAGTTACTAGTCTTATAGCCTTGGCTGGAAAAATGCTATATAATCCCTGTAGCAACTTTAGTTGATTTATTAGTCCTAGAATCCTTGGTTAGAAAAACGCTCTAGAATCCCTGTAACAACTTGGGTTGAGTAATTAGTCCTAAAAGCCTTGGTTAGACAAACACTCTAGAAGCCCTTGGTGGGTTGAGTTACTAGTCCTAGAAGCCTTTGTTTGAAAAATGTTGTAGAAGCCTGACAATAGTTGTGGTTTGAGTTACTAGTCTTGGAGCCTTGGTTGGACAAATTCTCTACAGCCCGACAACAGTCATGGTTTGAGTTACTACTCCTCAAAGTTTGGTTGGAACAAATTATCTTGGACCATGGAAGGCTGGGATAGAGACCAATGGGATGATTGTTTTGGTGATGTCTGGTCATGAGATGGAATCAATGTTTTATTGGTTGAGGTGGATGGCCTCTGGAAGCCCTGTATGTCTTTTGATTTATGTGTTCTATGAGATCCCACATTCATGCTTGGAATATGGCATGAGGGTGAATGGCTGAAGAGAGATTTGGCTTAGCAATTCTACGGTCGGGTGAAACATGGAAGTCCCATCCCGAGTTTGCATTTTGCATGATTAATGAAAGGTTACTTATCCTTGTATTTATATGAGTATTATGATGGATCTTATGTGGTGTATGTGGCCATGATTTCATTGATATTTCTATCCCTATTATGTTGTGTATGTATATGTTTTATGACAGAACCTGTGTATGACTCTCATCATGTTTTTACTTGTAAATGAGTGAACAATGTATCCACGACCTAATGGATGGAATGGAATTTAAAGTGATAAGGAAACACTGATTCATGGAGAATCTCATATAAGTATGAGACCCCTATGCTCAGTTCTCTTATTTACTATGTGTTTGACAAAATGTATGTCGTGTTTAGGCTTGATTAGGTCAATCCTTTGGCCATGTTTTATGTTAGAGACTTTTCCTTGGTGTCATTTATTGTCTTGGAAAGTGTCGTCAAGTTCTAGGCATTGGTTTGGAGACTAGTCCTGAAAAGGTGGCTTAAATCTCGTGGTCTCTGGCACAGAACTGGCTAAAAAATATTGCATTATCTCCCTTGGAGGCACTATCGAAGCAACTATAGGGTTCATGTTGCATGCCTTCCTTGCGATGGGAGCTAATTTTGGTTTAGTTCATTGAAATTCTAGGTTAACTCAAGGGTTGGGCACCTAGAGTGGTGGATTAGCTCGTAGGGGTCATAAAGCACCTAAGGGAGATCTTTAAGGTCTTTTCTGGTCGACTCCATTTCCTTAAGGTTACTTAGGAGGTTGAGTCTTATCATAGTGGCCTTTCATTGCATGTTTAACCCGACTGGTCGGTTGCTTTCGTAGATGTGGGAGGAGGGTGTTACGGACTGGTATCAAAGCATGGTTGTGTTGTCCTTGGGCTGAGTGTGTTGATCATGCTTTCATTTTGATTGCATGTGTGTTACTTATGTTTGTATTCCATGTGCTTGTTTCATTTGCATGGTGTTGATCATATTTGTGGTGATGTCATCATGTGAAGGTTGAATATGTTGTCATGGAGTATGTATTCATGTGTGTATGGTTGATTATGCGTTGTTATGCAAATCAGTGTTCACATGTTATCAACTACATGTTAGGTGGTTGTATTTGTCATGAATGAGGTCATGGTTTGTGTAGTTGATATTTTCATACATTGATGACTGAACTCTAGCTACAATGGTGTATATATGGTTTTTTACTCATGTGTTATATCTCTATATGTAGTTGTTATGCATGTATAGTATTGGTTATAGTTATTCATGAATAGTAGGTCAAAAATGTCTTATGAAGTCACTATATGGAAATTTAGGTCATCATGGTGCTATTGGTTGTTATGATGCTAATGTGTTGGCTAAGATAGAAAAGGAGATGTAGATTGTTAAAGTGAAGTTGCAACATTGGACCTCGAGACAAGAGAAGATAATCATACAGGTATTGTATGTTTGGTATGCAGGTATGTGATTTAAGGATTGTCATATCCATTAGGTTTATATATGTTAGTTTTATGTACATGTTTTTGATGTTATGGTTATATACATGATAGAATATAGTTGATTAGTGCTTACATTTGTCATGAATGATAGTAACTTTTGGTTTTATGCATTTCTATTTTTGTTTTATGTTAGATAACTTTATGATCATGTTATACATTGTTGATGAGTATGTTATAGGTTGACTTCATAAATGATAGTTAGCTTGATGATTAGGTCATATGTTGTTGATGAGCATGTTATATGTTAACTAATTATTGTTATATGTTAGTTCACTTGATAATTAGGGTTACAACATTAATATCTTGATGTTATATGTATCATGCTAAATTGGATTAGACAATGCAGATGGTTATGGTTATGATATTCACGTATGAGCTGACATATTTGTGATGACTTTGCACATGTAGTTGTTATGCATGAACGATAAATTCTTATGAATTTATCATATGAACATGTTAGTTAGTTAGTGTTATGCATATCACGATATTATTTATGTTTGATTTGACATGTTGTAAAGTTATATCTTGCTAACTAGATTGATTGTGCAAACAAGATAGCCTCCCATGAGGTACACTAAGGTATGAGCTTGCTTATGTAGTATACTTGGCTATTCATTCTTAATTATGTCTATTGGATGTTAAGTGTTTGAAATCTATTATATGATCTAGTTGATTTATTTAACATGGTATGTTTGCAAGTTAACTGAATGTTTGATGAGTTACATAATACAAGTATGTGTTCCAATGATATTGATTTAAGATGATTGTACTAGCACATGTGTGTTGAGACAAATGACGTGTGCTTGAGTATAGTAGGTGACAGTTGTAGAATTATGTCTAATGACCATGAGTTGATGATGGATTACGACACGATTGTTTGTAAAGGTTGATTTTAAATTTATAGATATGATTGTCTTGATAAACGTGTAATTGACATGGGTAAACATTTACAGGAAACATGCATGGTATTAGTATGACAAGATAATAGTTGATATGTTTATATAACTAACAGTTGGGTGATGTTACAATACATAGTGAGCTGTGATTGAAACAAAGAAAAAAGGGTAAGATAAAGGAATCAGAAAATAATTACTTTGGTTATGTTTGGAAACCTTAATTCCAAATAACTGGGTGCCTCACCTACATGAAGTCTTCTTAACCTTGATTTTGTTTGACATTATGTGGATATGTGCTATAGTCATAAACATGCACTTGACAGGTATATTAGCCCATGTCATTAGGCGACTTTTGAGGTCTAAAATGGGCCTCCTAAGGAAATTATAAAAAACTAGCGGAAATAATACAATAAGATTAGATGCAGCATTAAAGTTTAGAGGGAAAAACAAAGGAAAAACAATTTTTTCAACTCATATTTTCAACTTATCTCCTTATGGGTTTAGTCAAATTTTGAGTGGGAATGATTTTTGGATGCAAAATTTGATTCCCCATCCAAGGATTACTCATGCTGCATACTTTTGATAGACCCTTCTACACAAAAAATGAGAAACACATGAAAAACGTGACTGCAATCACATTTTTTATTGCATTTCTCATTTTTCATGTAGCAGGGTCCATCGAAAGTGTGCAACATGGGTACTCCTTGGATGAGGAATTAAATTTCGCATCCAACGAGTACTCACTATCCAAATTTGAGTAAAGCCTTAGGGAGATATGTTGAGAATACAAGTTGAGAAGGTAGTTTTATTATTTTATTGTTTTTTAATCTTTTTTCCTTTTTACCCTAAAAATGGTGAATCATCCACCATGGTTTACATCATCATCTTTAATAGTATTGGTTCTTGTAAATTTTATTTTGGTTGTATATTTTTCTTAGGAGCCACATTTTAGACGTCAAAAGTTCTCTAATGGTAGTTGTAGGTGGATCTGTCAAGGGAATTGGAGTTCCTTAAGAGATGGAGTGGATGTGTTCAGTTGTAAGCAACGTGTTTCACACAACAATGTAAGGTAACTAGTATGTCATTATATTTAATTTTGCACTGACCATTATTCCTTTATGGAAACATGATGTAAGGGACTGCATGGCAAGGAAGCTGCAATGAAATTCTAAAGAAGGCTCAGGTTGAGCATTTCTCGGGAACCATGGGGATTGCATCATGATGTTGGTTATTAGTCTTACGATTTTGGTATTTTGCAATTGTTGCACTTGAATGGTGATTTTGGTTGTGTCTAGTGCATAGTTATTCCACCTTATTTGTGGCATTGTATTATTTTATATTTTCCATGGTTTTCTTCTTGGTCTTTCCTTTATTATTTTGAGTGTGTTGGGAATTAGTTGGGGAAGGAGGAAATTTAATGGAGCTCGGGGAGAGATGTGTGGTACCAAAAAGGTCATGTAAGAGTCAGATAAGGCTTTGTGCTTGATTAAGCATAGGGGAAGGTAATTCTATGACAGTTGGTTGGATTAATTGGGTCCATTGTTGTAAATGGACGATGATAGGATAGTCATGGGAAAGGTAACTAGGAAGGGTAAAGCAAATGGATCTGAGGTGTCAGGTGCCTTGTTTATGTTGGCAATGATTGTTCTAAATGCTGTGCATGCTATGCACAAATAAGTAAGTTATCTTAACCTTGACCTTATGTAATTATGTTGAAATCATGATTATGCTATGTCTATATCTGTATACATCTATATGTGTATGTCATTGACTGAATGGATCATTATTATTTTATGTTGATGTTTATATGTATGTATGTGTATGTATGCATATCATTGCCTGTCGAGATCATGATTGTTTATGCTAATTATTGTATATGTGTATGCATATATGTATCTGTGTTACTTTCTTACAGGGTCATCATGAATCGTTCTTGTGGAGGAATGATTACGTATGCATGAAAATGACATGAAGAGGTTCCTCGTCTTACAAGGAATCAATTGGGAAGAGTAGTCATGAAAAATATATGAGACCAGTATCATGTGGATATGAATTGATATTGTATGCTTGTACTATGCCTATTTTTATGTTATGATAGGTAACACTTAGGGATTCATCACCGAAATGAAAGTAGTGTGGTCTACAACATGTTGGGACAAGCATGGATAAGACATTGGAAACAAGGTTTCTTGGTAGAGACAGTGTGCTTTTGGATGTGAGGTACTATTGTTGTGCATATGTTGTATATGTTGTACATGTTGCATCTGTGATGTTGTGTGCATGTAGTGTTGTATGTATATAGTGTGTGTAGATGTTGTTGTGAAATGATTATGTACAAGGTGGTACAGATAGTGTTGTGTGCATATGGTGCTATGCACGTGTTGGATATGCGATGTATGTAGAGATGATGCTATGTACATGTTGGATATGTAGTGCTATGTAAATGTGATTTTGCATCCATGTTGTACATGTGGTGCTATGTACATATGGTTTTGTGTGCATGAATGTACAAGTAGTGTTGTGTGCATGTGGTGTTGTGTACATGTTGTACAAGTGGTGTTGTGCACAAGAGGTGCTATGTACATGTCATGAATGTCGCATTGTGTATAGGTGGTTTCGCGTACATGTCGTATATGTGGTACTATGTACATGTGGTATTGTGTACACTCTGTGGAAGTGGCGCAGTGTACATGTGGCGTTGTATATACATTGTGCAGGTGGCATCATCTACATGTGATGTTTTGCATACGTTGTGCAGGTGGTTGTAGTGTATAGGTTGTACTGTGCACATGTGGTACATATGGTACTAGTGTACATGTGGTATTTTGTGCATGTCATACATGTTGTGTTGTGTACATGTGTTTCTATGAATGTGCATTGTGTAGTCCTCGTATGGTGACATGTGTATTCATTGTGTTGTACTTTGTGTAATTACATGTATTATGTGGCATTGTACATTGAGTATAGATGTATGAGGTGTGTTGTATTTTGGGTGTATGGTATGAATTTTGTGGTGTTGTACATTGTGTGCAGAATGTATGTCTTCTGATGTACATTGTGTACATATACGTGTTTTGCTGTGTCATACACTGGACATAGGAGTATGTATCATGTTGTGTTGTACACTTGGTATAGGTGTATGTGTTGTATGTTAGGTGTCGATGTATGTATTGGATGGTGTGGTATGTTGTGTGTGGTTGTATGTGTGGGATGTACACTATGTGTGTGTGGATATGATTAACAAGAAGGCAGTTGGTGTTTTTTGGATCTGGAAACCGATTCAGAGTGCATATAGCATAAAGACAAGGTAGAATATAAGGATCAACTAAAGGATAATTATTAGTATGTTATTTTAGTTTAATTATGCATGTTATTTATGACTGTGGTATAGGATGATTACATGTGATCTATGATTATGGTTTATAATGGTGACATGTGAGTTATGATTTTGATATATGATGGTTGTGTTTCGAGCCAACCTGAAGTGACATATTTATACATGATGATTTGGTCAAATATTCTAGTTTGACTTATTGTGACAGGAAGTAAATAGGATGTCAAGTGTACATTATTGATGAGCTACCAATGAGGTATGATTTGAATTTATTTAAATTTATTTTGAATCTAATGTGAGTTATGCGCTTGGTACAGGAAGCACATAAATTCTTGGTTGGGTGGTTGAAACAGACTACAAGTATTAGCAACAACAACAAAATAAATTGGAACATGCAGTAGAATGTTGGTAAAGCACTTACGGAGCAGGGTCATTGTGGGACACTAGTACCTAATCGTGACCATTGATTTCCATGAGCATGCTATGACTGCTATGATGATTTAAGGCAGGGATATGCCTTGGTTTCTATATCTGCTGATGCGAGGAAGCCTTGCCAAGGGATTGACTGATTTGGGTGGGGGTGCTAGTAGAACTTGGAAGGTGTGTGATTGCATGGAAGGGGATGACTAGATTTCCTAAGGAAACGCGTAGCAGAGAAGGAAAGATCAGGGATGGATTTGTTTTGTTCATTAGCATTTCCAAATGAAATCAAATGCACATTGGGAGTGTTCCCTGCAACAATGAGCCGATAACTATTGGCTAAGAGGATAGGTGGCACAGGATTATAGCATTGGACATTGCATGGATATTTGATGCTAAACTATATTCTAGACTTCTTGGAAAGGAGGTGAATCCTAGTATTACTTCGAGGGTGGAGGTATGCACCTTTGGATTCCCTTGTTGTAGATGCAGGCATCGTATCCTTTTTATTTGTTGGTTGAGAAAATGTGCATATGTGTGTATTATTGTAGATACTATATCAAGATGGATTTATAAATCTCCATAGACAGTATGGTTATTTGTTGGTTGAAGCAAATGTGTGTGTGTATATGTGGTTATTGTAAATACCATAATGAGTTGTGTTATAAAGATCTAGTAAATGGTATGTTTGTCATGTTTTAACAATGGTCATTGTAAATACTGCAACGAGATATGTTATAAATCTCCATGGGAAGTATATTTTGTTTTGAATTGTCTTGTTAGTTATAAGTGCCATTGAACACCAAGGATGGTGGTCCCCTAAGCGGGAGGGTTCTGTAACATCCCTGGTGAAAATTCCATGTAAAAATATATAAGTATATGGTTGATGGGACACGTATTCCAAGATGAATGGTGGGAGAAACATCCTAGTGGGTGTTTATTTAGTTTATTATGCCTAAGGGAATTGGAAAAGGCAATGGATAAAGTTTTGAAAAGACATGAGGCATTAATTGGCATTTATTTATGAAAATAATGAAATTTAGGAGGAAAAGGATGTATAATGTCACAAGTTGCATGTGAGGAGGAAAATGAAGGAAAATAATGGAAAATAAAGAAAATATAGGCCACATTCATAAAAAATATTTTGAGGATTAGTTGGTAAGATTTTGATAAGTTTTGGTGGAGGTCTCTTCTATTCTCTCTCTGTCATACTCTTGGATATGAGTTTTCTTGGAGCAATCTTGGAGGGTGTCGCATACTTTGATTTTTGGAGCAAGAAGGTAAAGGAAGAGTATGAAAGCACAAGAGGGCATTGGGATCATCTTGCAGGTACCAAGTTGCTTGTATGTTTCCTCGCTAATTTATGCATGCATGGCACATGCATGTGGTTTCTTGGTTATGATCTATCACTGGCATGGAGGATTGCTTGGATTGACAATTAATTTGTCTAGCCTTGCCATTTCCTAGATAGCCATGGAATTGTGGGTTTATTTCCTTATTTTGTTTTGGTTGGTTCTCATGTTTCCTTAGCTTGGGTTGAGTTATTAGTTCCTGGAAGCCTTGTTTGGAAAAATGCTCTCAAAGCCATGTAACTGCTTGAGTTGAGTTCCTAGTCTTGTAGCTTTGGTTGGAAAAATGCTCTAGAAGCCCTGTAACAACTTGAATTGAGTTATTAGTCCTGAAAACCTTTGTTGGAAAAACTCTTTGGAAGCCCTTGGTGGGTTGAGTAACTATTCCTTGAAGCCTAACTAGAGTTGTGGGTTAAGTCACTAGTCCTCAAACCTTGGTTGGACAAATTCTCTCAAGCCCGACAACAGTGATGGGTTGAGTTACTAGCCCTAGGACCCAAGTTGGAAAAAAAACTCTTGAGCACTAGAAGGAAGGGATAGGGAGCGATCAGATGATGGTTTTGGTGATGTCTAACCATGAGGTGGAATAAATGCTTGATAGGTTGAGGTGGATGGCCTCTGGAATCCACGGGTGGTTTTTTATTGATGTGTTCTATGAGATCCCACATTCATGTTTGGCATATGGCATGAGCGAGAATGTCTGAAGAGAGATTTGGCTGAGTCATCTACAGTCAGGTCAAATGTGGAAGTCCCATCCAGAGTTTGGATTTTTCATCATTAATAAAAGGATATTTCTCTTGGTATTTCCATGAGTATTATGATGGTTTTTATGTGGTGTATATGGTTGTGATTTCGTTGATATTTTTGTCCCTATTATGTTGGTTATCTATATGTTTTATGACAACAAATGTGTATGTCTCTCATCATATTTTTACTTGTAAATGAATGAACAATGTATCCATGACCTAATGGATGGAATGGCACATAAATTGATAAGAAACAATCCTTCATGGCAAATATATGATAAATATGAGACCCCTATGCACAAATATGTTATTTACACCTATAGGTTGCATATTTACTAAGTGTTTAAAAAAAATGTTTGTCATGTTTAGGCTTGGTTAGGTCAAGCCCTTGATCAAGTTTTGTGTTAGAAGCTTTTTCCTTGGTGTCAGTTATTGTGTTGGGAAGTCTCATCAAGTTCTAGGCATTGGTTTGGAGACTAACCCTTAAAACGTGGCTTAAATCTCGTAGTCTCTGGCATAGAACTGGCTGAAAAAGATTACAGTCTCTCCCTTGCAGGCATTGTGGGAGTGACTATAGGGTTCCATTCACATGAATTCATTTTCATGGGAGAGACTGTTTGGACTTCAAAATGTCATACAAATATTGCTCATTACCATACATTTTTCACCTATTCTTCCATTATATCACTCACTATTCACCACCTTGTCACTCCATTTTCCCTATTATTCACCATTAATGGGTCTCATTTATATTTTCCAAATATTATTTATTTTTAAGCCTTTTTGAGAGAAATTATTGATAAAATATTAGAAAATAATATAATTTACTTTATATATGGAAAGTGGGTTGTTTTTGTGACATGTGTAGGTGCCAAGGAAGCTTCCAAGACACCTTTATGTGGCCTTAAAAGATCAAATTCGAATTTGAAGAGATAAACCTCATGGAGAAGATGATGATCTCATGGAGAAGAACAAGGACAAAAGGGGGTTATGTGTCTAGATGGTTGAGATATGTATGGAACTAAAAGAGAGATTAGTGGATGATCATTATGAGTTTTTTTATCTCATCCCATTGTATAAATAGGAGTACAATATCCTCCATTTGTAATCTTAGAATCTTCATTTGTAATCTTAGAGTTCCATTTGTAATCTTAAAGGTGGTCTGTACATCATGATGGAGATTTTGAAATAAAGAATCATACTTTGATTTTGTTGATTCTACATTTTAGTATCCTTTGAAGTGGTGTGCTTGTGGAGTTATGGAGGGCCCCCATAGCCTCACTTGCATGCTTATTTTAGGTATAATTTATCTTATGTTTTTGTTTGATTTCAGCGTTCAAGTTTTGTTAAATGTTCTAATATTGGAATAATCTTATTTGAAAGTGTTCCTGTAAGAGAACCGTAAGATCTCATACAATTATTAGATGTAGGTTTATTTCATTTCAGCTTTTATTTATTTTTTTATTAGATGTTCTAATGTTGGAAGAGATATTGTAGAATATGTTCTTGTAAAAGAATCACAGATCTCAAACAATTGTTAGATCTAAGTTTGGTTAGTTATTGAAAGAGATCTTAATGAATATGTTCTTGTAAGGGTACTTTAAGATCTTGGACAAATTAGGAATCTTTCTACATCTATATATATTAGATAAGCACTTCTAAGTTTACCTTCCCGGGTTGACATTAAATTAAGCTCTAATTTGCATCCGCATTTTAGACCAAACATTTTGGCGTTGTTGCCAGGGAAGTGCAGCTAGAAGGATTTAGTAATTATTTTAGGCATTTGTTTTTAATGGGCTAATTTGTGGAACTTGGTGACAGCAGGTTCATAAAGGAGTTCAAAGTTTGGAGCATTTTTATTTTCACACCTAGTTAATTTAAATTCAGTTTTTATTTTAAACCCCCCATTTCTCACTAATCCATCTATGGATGAGGGCTTTGACAATGTTGAACATGTACTTCTTGCAGAGCAAGGAAAATCACCTTGCACCAACTCTAAGACAGTATTCTCACATACTTGTAAAGCATAACGTAGAATTTTTAAATCTTGATGTAAGCATGTTCGAACTTTTAATCCGTAGATGGCTTCACTGGAAGCATGCTTTTACTTAGAAAATAAAACATCTTTCAAGTAAATGTAGAATAGATTAAAAATAAAAATAAAACGAGATCTCGTAGAATTTCGTCATAGAATTTCCTCGTAGAATTTCATCATAGAATTTCCTTGAAGAATTTTCTTTTAGTCTTGTTTTTTAAAATATCATCATGAATAAAAAGTGTTGCTTCATCTTTGCCTTTCTATGTCTTGTTTCTATATCAGGGGTGAGCCAAGAGCCTGATTATCAGAAAGATTTGTCTTCTGAGAGTCTAAATGCCCCCGTGACATCGTAGAAAGAGTATAGATAATGCAGAGTTTTGTCACAGATCTTAATTGTGTTTTATCCATCCATGCTAACCTGCATAAATAAAAATAAATCAAGAGATTAGTATGTTCTCTTCCTACGCTTCGTGCGATCAGGAAGATTAGAAAATCTATTCATTTATTTCAAATAAAAATACTTTTGCTGGAAAATTGATCTACATGAGTGAAACATGATCTTTAAAAAAACATTTTAGATAAAACTTAGTCTTTTAAAATTTTAGTTTTTAAAAATAAAATAAAAAAAAATCCCACATAATAATAATATATATATATATATATATATATATATATATATAATATATATATATATATATATATATATATATATATATATATATATATATTAAGATAGATTTAATTTGCATTTTTATTTTTATTTTTTAAATTAAAAATAAAAAATAACAAAACAAAACCCAACAAAATTTAAAAAAAACACGACACAACAAATAACAAATCCTGTCATATCAAAACAGAGCCAAGAGCATTCAAACAAACAAACAAAACACCAAATATTTTCAATACAATTCGAATACAAAACATATCAAACTCAAAATTCTCTGTAGATACCGAGAACCGAAATCTGCAGTATGATTTTATCAACATCATGGCAAAAAAAGATCGCATTAACATTTGTTTTGTTGTATATAAAGGGTTTGAAAGCTTGTTTCGGCGATTTTATCATTTGTGTTTTCATTAAGCCTTTGAGGAGAAACCATGGCGGAAGATGGTGGAGTTGAGACCTTTGCCTTCCAGGCTAAGATCAACCAACTTTGAGTCTTATTATCAACACTTTTTATGTCAACAATGAAATTTTTCTCAGAAATCTCATCAACAACTCTTCAGATGCTTTGGACAGGATCTGGTTAAGATGTTGACAAAGCTTTGGACTGCTGGAGAAGGATTACACGAACAATTTCTCAACATTCTCCATCCCTACTTCTACAATTTCATCTTCTTAGGCCGCAGAAAACGATGAATTCCAATTCATATTGCAACACCATCAACCCTCCATATGCCATTTTGCGTTTTGGTTTACGTTTTGTTTTCCATTTGTTTTGGGTTTCTTTCCATTTTTAGTTTAAATTTGTTTTGTATTTATTGTTATATATTGTATCTATTTTTATTTTTATTTGTTTTGATTTATATATTTAGTTAATGTTTGATTTCTATTAATATATGTTATGATTGTATTAATATATTAATATTTTAAATTATATTAATATATTAATATGTATAATATATTAATTATATAAAAAAAATTTTTGATGATGTTATGTTGACTATTGTTTAATTACATATGATTGTATTGCTATATTTGTTTGCTATCAAGTTTAAAAAATAAAAAAAATACAATAAAAAAAAAGAAAAAAAAAAAAAAAAAAAAATTGTTGTGTTTTGTGACAATTGTTGTTTTGAAGGATTTAAAAAGTGAACATTGGCATATGAAGGATATTGGAAATTTATAAAACAAAACTTTGGTGATATGCAAATTGAGAGAACCATGAAAATTACAGGAATTGATTGAAAGTGCAAGAGTTGGTACAAGTGCAAAATTAAAAAAAAACAAAATTCCACAAAATTCATGCAGGTCTGAAAATAAATAATGGAACACTTGTAAACAAATTTTGAGGATGAATTTATCAAACATTTGGAGGATTCTATAGATGATGATTATCTTGTTTTGATAGCATCAAGTTGGCATTAAACTCATAACATATTCCTGTTGAATGCTTTTATATGACATACTAATATGCAGAACACAACAGATCTTTCTAACGCCAATCTTTTTTCCAAGCATATTTCATCTGACACAAGCAGGGAGTATTACTTTTCATAGTTATTTTTAAAAAAATGGATTGATTTTAATATCATGATTAAGTCAATTTCAACATTTTGATTGTCCTTAATTTGTTTTATTTGGTATGAAATTGTTTCCGTAAGAATCATGAAGGAACTGGCCATTTCTTCTAAATCACACTTATGTTTTCTTTGTACCAAGTTTTTTTTACAGGTTACAGGATAATCAAGTATTCATTAACGAGATTACATTGTGCGCATAATTGGTCTTCAAATGACTAAATTCATGAAAAATTCTAAAGACAAATCCTTGTCCACAACCACTACCTTACACCTCCCTTCCTGAAACAGATTTTGAATTCCACCAATTGTGAATCCATAAAGTATGACATTTCCATATCCATTTTTCACAGCAAGAGTTCTTATTCATACACCATGCATTTCCTTACATCCATTCCTTACAAGCTTATTGTCATTTTCCATGTCATTACGATTCCCCTTCATTTCCGCAAATAAAACCCTGCTTCTATGGATATCATTGAGTCAAAGTCCTAGAGTCTAATTAACTTTGTAAAAACACCTAGAAGCTTGCATGCCTTAATGGCAAGTACTCTTTCCAATGAACAATGGGAGTACATTAACATCCCTTGTTTGTTGGATCTTGTAGGTGACTCAACCACGAAAAATTTATTCATACCTACAAAGATGTGTTAGGAATCCTGACTCCCATTGGAATCAATGGTGGGAGATCTTGTGTTGGCTAGGGGCATTCATTAATGGCCACTCAGTCAACAACTTCTTGCTATGTTCGACACCGACACATTTATTCACATAGTAAGATTTGTGCCATCGAGCATTGAAAACTTGAAGACCCATATTTTGTAGCAGATGAAGCAGATTTCCTTTCCTTGTTTTTCAGTTTTTCATGACTTGAGGACAAGTCCATAAATAAGGCTAGGGGGAATGTAACTTCTATATTTTATATAACTTCCAAGCCTTATACATTTTCAATCATATTCAGCAGACTCATCAGATTCATCAGACTATCCAACAAAAGATCTAGCAACATATAGATATGACAATACGGATCCATCTTTCATCCACAACTTGTAGAAGAAGCTTCAAATCAAAATTGCAGCAGCTGAACATGCATGATTCATCCACTTCTGTAGGTAAGTAAGGTATGATGTTTTCTAACCTTTAATCTTGAAATTATTTTTAGATGCTAAAATGATGATATTTGGAAAATATTCCACTATTTCACTATTCCCTTTCTCATTAAAAATTGCCAAAAACCATCAATTGGGGAGGGGGGAATTTCACACTTCATTTTTTCCCTCATTCATAATACATATTAACCCATATAGTATTCCCACAATATTAACTACTACAAAATGATGAGCATATTAAATGACTTCTTAAAATGCTTGATCTCAACAATGTAAATAATGATTGTAAACACAAGAACCAATCATTAAAAAGAGATCTCAACAAAGTAAGTAACGATTATAACACAAGAACCAATCATTAAAAGACACAAATGATATCCAAAGATGTGCAAAGTTAAAATGAATTCCATGATTGAAAGATGTTTGTTACACAAGAACCAAACATCTTGTAAAAGGAAGCTCATCTAAGAAATAAATCAAATAAGTCATTGTAGTAGCTTGCATGAGGACATGCAAGAGTTTCAGTTGGGGAGTATGTTTGGACTTCAAAATGTCATACAAATATCACTCATTACCATACATTTTTCACCTATGATTCCATTATATCACTCACTATTCACCACCTTGTCACTCCATTTTCCCTATTATTCACCATTAATGGGTCTCATTTATATTTTCCAAATATTATTTATTTTTAAGCATTTTTGAGAGACATTATTGATTAAATATTACAAAATAATATATTTTACTCTATATATGGACAGTGGGTTATTTTTGTGACATGTGCAGGTGCCAAGGAAGCTTCCAAGACACCTTTATGTGGCCTTGAAGGATCAAATTCGAATTTGAAGAGATAAACCTCATGGAGAAGATGATGATCTCATGGAGAAGATCAAGGACAAAAGGGTGTTATGTGTCTAGATGGTTGAGAGATGTATGGAACTAAAAGAGAGATTAGTGGATGATCAGTATGAGTTTATTATCTCATCCCATTGTATAAATAGGAGTACAATATCCTCCATTTGTAATCTTAGAATCTTCAGTTGTAATCTTAGAGTTCCATTTGTAATCTTAAAGTTGGTTTGTACATCATCATGGAGATTTTGAAATAAAGAATCATACTTTAATTTTGTTGCTTCTACATTTGAGTTTCCTTTGAAGTGGTGTGCTTGTGGAGTTATGGAGGGCCCCCATGGCCTCACTTGCATGCTTATTTTAGGTATAATTTATTTTATGTTTTTGTTTGATTTTAGATTTCAATTTTTGTTAAATGTTTTAATATTGGAAGAAACTTATTTGAAAGTGTTCTTGTAAGAGAACCGTAAGATCTCATACAATTATTAGATCTACGTTTATTTCATTTTATTTTTTATTTTTTATTTTTTATTAGATGTTCTAATGTTGGAAGAGATCTTGTAGAATATGTTCTTGTAAGAGAATCATAGATCTCAAACAATTGTTAGATCTAAGTTTGATTAGTTATTGAAAGAGATCTTAATGAATATGTTATTGTAAGGGGACTTTAAGATCTTGGACAAATTAGGAATCTTTCTAGATCTATATATATTAGATAAGGACTTCTAAGTTTACCTTCCTGGGTTGACATTAAATTAAGCTGTAATTTGCATCCGCATTTTAGACCAAACAAATACTTTAGGTTTAGTTCATTGAAATTCTAGGTTAACTCAAGGGTTAGTGATCCAGATTTAAACAGGAACGTAATAAAATACAGAGATAACCATATACACAAAGATGCAGTGGAATTAATACTTCATTTCATTAATGGAAAATACTGAAATATGCTTACAACCGGAAATAGAAATAAACCAACTAGGGCGACGCTAGCTTATCTCTGAGAAGAGATGTGTGGCTACATGCCTCTGAACTGTGTTACAATGAGGCTCGAAGGCCTATTTATTATTGAGAAACAATGGAAAAACCCTTCACATTCAAAAAACTAACCCTGTAAGATGAAACGCCAAATTGTGGGCCCCGTTTTTGGGTAAGTTGGTACATCAATTCCCGAGGTCGTGAATTGGTCGTCTTATCTCCGTTCGACATGCATGATAGCCCATTGGAAAGATCTCTCTGAGGACTACAACGGAAAAGATAAAATGTTGGCGGTAGATTTCCCAAGAAACGTCGTTTAGGGCCACAAAACGGCTTCTGAAGTTTAGGACCCGAAAAACTGCTAAAAATAGTAAATTGTGCTATAATTAAGGACACTGAAAGAACTGAAAGAAGCACTAGAGGGGATCCACGTGGAATTAGCGGGTGGCCACCAATATCCACCTGGATCATTCCTCCCCCCTTAGGAA
>APFE030659493.1:126468-162955 GCA_000404065.3 Pinus taeda
ACCGAGAATGATATGAGTAATCTAATCACTAACTTGCAAAAGTAAATAAACTAGTATCAAACTATACATTCACACTCAATCCCTCACCATTTGACTTGCTCTGGCTATAGGAGGTAATTGAAGAATGATATGAATAGTCTAATATCTATCTTGCAAAAAAGTAAATGAACAAAGCAAAACTAAAGAAATAAGCAGTGTTGGAATTAGAAACAATAAAAAAAATCAACAGAAGAACAAGATAGTTCCATCATGTCATTAGTCATCAAAAACTATATGCACTTCCCGGGCTTCCTATCAGAACCTGAAATGAAAACACTGATCAGTTGATAATCAATTAAAAGCATGAAGGAAGCTATGGACAACAAATAACATAAATACCATGAGCAAGTTAATATATACAACAAATATCTATGGTATCAAGAGCGTAAAATGAAGAAAAACATAAAGCTATACAACAACTATGGGACCTTGGTGTACAAGGGCCCTTTGCAACCTCGGTCAATCAAAACCAATCACGTATTTGAACTCAAAATCAGTGTCTTCTCATATATTGCAATGCAGTTGTTATCACTGAAAATATTCCAAAGGAAAGATCAAGAGAGTTGAATTGGCATTAAAACTGTGTTTTGGTGATTACACAGCAGTTTCGTAGCGCGCTACGAAACTGCTGTAGGTGATGATTTTAACACAGACAGGCAGTTTTGTATTATGAACGGGAATTTTGAAAGATGTGCTTGTGGAACAAGCATAAAGCTTTTTTCAATTGACACTGTAATAATATTTGACAGTGACTGGAACCCAATCAGTGACATACGGGCCCTACAGAAGATACATATTGATAACCAAGTTGAGTACTTTAAATTTTTTCGGTTCTATTGCCCATACACAGTAGAAGAGAGAGTCTTGATTTATGCCAAGCAAGACTATTTACTAGATAACAGTTTGGAAAATTTCAGTGCAACAGTTTGCCATTTGCTGCTCAGGTGGGGTGTTGCACATCTTTTTGAGAAGTATGAGAAGCTTCATGACATGAATGATCCTGATTTCAAATTGACATCTGTTTCTAGAAATGAAAACTTGAAGTCTTTATCCCAAGACATGTTAACCCGTGCACGTGACATAACTGAGATTGATAATACACCAGAGAATGGTATTATTGCAAAAGTGCCATGGGAAGGCAGGTATAGAAAAGGTGTCCCACTCCTTGGTGAGTCAGACAGCCAATTGACAGTAGAGAAGATACCTACCAATATTTTCTGGACCAAGTTACTAAAAGGAAGGTGTATAAAAAATCATGGTACTACTAGACAAATACAGAGGCCAAGAAGAAAGGTGCAGTACTATGAAGGATCGCCCACTAAATCTATGTCTGTTTATGATGATGTAGAAGCAAAGAAGAAGCGAAGACGTGTATGTGGAACACTTGATCCAATCTCAATATCCTCCTGGCTTAAGGATGCAAAAAAGTCATTGGCTAGTGAAAAGGAAATAACTGAAAACAACATTCACTTGAATGCAGATGGTGCCAAACAAACATCCAATGAATCTATAAAAGATGATTGTGGAAAGTTTTCCCATCCCATGTTTAAGAAATCAATCACAAATATGCTCTATGGGAAACATCCTAGTCCGTGCTCTAGTTCCTGTGATGCTGATACTGAAGTTGCAGGGTCTGACTGTGAGACCATCAATGGTAAATCATACAGGGAAACACCTGATGGAGGATATAAACGTTCATTATCAGCAACAGAAGATGCTTTCATAATCAAGGAACATGGTCTTTCTTTACCTCATGGTTTCTTATCAGCTCCCACCTCACATGGTCAAGAGTTGAGTGGTTCTAGTGCTGCCTATGACAGCGCATATCCTGAAGGTTTTATTAGCGAAAATACAGAAACTGAGGATGGAAATGCTTTACATGTGGCAGAACAAAGTCTTCATAACATAATAAAGCCAGATTTAGTAAAACATTGCAAAATGTTGCAACTACCGATGATTGGTGTGATTACGCTTCTACTGTCTTGAAAATCAGCGCTCAAGGAGACTTAGGTTTCTAGATGTTGCTTCATTTGTTTGATAGATCTCCAATACTTGGTATTGTCCTAAATATAAATCCTCACGTTTGAATGGCTCAAAAATATCTGTAGACAAGGATATGGAGAAGCATCACAAGGAATTTGCCTGAAGACTTTATTGTGGAGCCGGCTGCAAATGTAAAATTTTGAACTTCATTAAAGGTAGTTGGTGGTTCAAGCTCATTATCGTTGGCTATAGGTTTCCGAGAGAAAAAGATAGCAATAATTAGTGTCAAAGTTTATGCTGCAGGTTTGTATGTGGATGCCATAATTACATCATACTTGGTTGCATGGAGTGGAAAGTTGGAAAGTCAGATTGAACAGGATAATCCCTTTTTCAATGTTGTTTTTGAAGCACTTGTTGAGAAATCATTGCATATTGTTTTGGTTCGTGACATAGATGGTGAAACCTTCTGGGGTGCTTTAGATGAAGCCCTTTCATCAAGGCTTAAAACTACAGGAGCTGCTGAACAAAAGGCTCTTGAGATCTTTCGTGAAACATTTCAGGGAAGGTCCCTCAAGCGAGGCACCACCATATATCTTAACTAGTTGAAGCCTTCTATATTGCTTGTTTAAATTTCTTCAGACGGATCCCCTTCAGTAGCAGATGTTACTATAGATTCACCGGCTGTTGCATTTGCTCTATTTGATGTGTAGTTTGGAAGCCATCCAGTATCTCTTCCTCTCAAGAAATCTGTTGCTTCTGGATTAGCATCAATAATCTAAATGCTAGTGGATTTCGTTCCTTGAACCATCAGTGATAACGATTTGGGTGAACTTCCATTGGTGATATTCTGGATGATCATATCAGGCAACGTTTCGGGGTTGACTCCTATGAGCGTATTGATGGTGGCTTACCTGCTACCAAGAAACAGGCAGCCTTGCAGAATTTTAATAGTAAGGATTCTGGGCGGTTTGTGTTTTTACTCAAAATGAGAACACCTGAAGTTACAACAGCCAATCAGAATAGCTTAAATGGAAATAAAGGATTTGAACCAAAAAGTGGCATTTTGTCATATCATAAGAGAATTGAAGCATGCATCAGACAGCTTGAATGTGTTTTCCTTTTGGTTTTCAAAATAGTGGATGACACATCATCAAAACAGGTTTCATAACAGTGGACAGCACATCACAACGTGGCCACCATCATATTTTGAGGGATAACAATTAAAAATCGACTCATGAAGATTTGAAGACCATAAAGCCGAGAAGCAAGGATAGGCTCCCAATTTTTCTGGACAGTGGAGAAGGTACAACGTTCAAAGTCAACATGGAGCATTAAACACCCATCTCAGCCAAACTGAAAGAGAACCAGATGTCAAAGAAAGGAATCATCTTAATTAAGGCCATTATGCATGTAATATGGAGATAGAGTCATAGTTGATTTAGATCTCTAAGAAACTCCAGTCAATACTATGTTGTATTTATTAAAGTAGTTAGATTTTAAGAGTTGTTAGTAATAGAAGTAGTTTCCAAATTCCCCTCATGCTTGAGGAGGAATCTCGATCAGTTAGAATAAAGATTATATATAGCTGAGACAGCAGTGTAACAAGGGTTGGATATTTTATAAAAAATAGAGGACTATTTTAGCTTATGTGTGAACAGAATTTCAGTAATGCAAATGACTGCTATTCTTCTCAAGATTCACAATGGATCTTCTTGTTCAAATGTGTGATGGTATATTTCTTTAATGTTCTTTAAACAGATTTACAAATGCATAATCACTCAGAATTCATTGATAATGCTCTGACTTCCTGTATGCCTTTGCAAACTGTAGTTTCATGTGAGTTATGTTTGAACATTTAGATGTAAAGTTCCCTGATTTCTATGAAAAGATAGTGCTGTTGTTTACTGAGATATAGGTGACTCCATAAGCCCAATGGGTATCAAGTTAATGTTTTGTCCAGCTAGCATACTTGTTCATTGTATCATACAAGAGTTAGCCATCTTGTCATAGGTCAACAGTAATAATCTTTGAGAGAGCCCTCTCAGGCTAAAGAGGCTAAGCTTTAGCCAAAGTCTAGTTTGAAATAGTTACTTGAAGTTAAGCCTGGTCTGCAGCCTTCCAGTGCATGATTTTGAGATAACAACAGTCATAAAATAGAAACTAAGTCTCAACTCGATGGCTCGTACAAACAGTCAAGATTACATAACAGAAACTAGCGTATACGCATACAAAGATGCCTTATTTATAGCTGGAAATACATAACTAATTCCTAAGGTTTGTGCTGGTAGAGAGACACGTAAAAGACCATTATCGAAAATTTAGCAGCATGGTAGCCGTAGGAAGTAAATCCAAGGAGGTGGTTTGTTGGATTCGCTCCATAGGCAGTCCCCAGGTGTTAGCACACCTCCTAAAACTCAGGACCTTGCCACACAATCCTCCTCATGATGAAAACAGAGTCGTGTTGCCACAAAACTCCTTGTGTTGACCATTGTTTGACTGGCTTTGACCGCGGGCTTCTGTGGATGTTTTGATTGAACCAAGGGGACATGTTCCATGTCCACGTCCTTGGTAGCTTGCCCATGTGGCTGAGTTCTTTAGTAGACACCTGTAGCATAGAGTTTAACAAAAAGGCTGCAGAAACTGATTATGGATGTGGAAAGTGACAGATTCCGCAGCTGGTTGAGCAAAAATCTAAATCAAATAGTAGTCACAAAACATAGTTAGGAAACCATTTATATGCTCATTTTAAACTAATATGCAATGATTTAATAGCTTGGAGGTTCAGGTAACTTGAGAAAAAGGCTAAAAAGGTATGTAGGGAAGATGTAAGTTTAGGACTCAACATACCCCCACTGTGAAGGTGTTGCATGTCCTCGTGCAACCAAAATTTAGTCATCTCCCTTTAGTCTATGTATTCTGAAGCCTCTGCTAATACGTGTAGTCCTCTCCTCTTCTTTCTTGTTGCTACCACCATCCTGGGTTTCCTTATCAAACATCTGAACTTGAGATTGATTAATTCCCTACTCAACTTTCTGCACTTCTTCTTTAGTTTCTCATTCTTCTTCTGCGACAGACCCATATGTAACATGGTATTATCATGAATAATTTTGTCCACTTTGCTTTGCTCTTTTAATGCCTCGTTTTCTTGTTTAATTTGCCTGTTTAAAACCTCCAATTCAAACACTTCTTGTTTCAAAAATTGAACTTTTGCATCTTGTGTTATGTGAGGAAGAATGGATGGTGTGCTCAGGCCTATAGCTGTATTCTCTAAATATTTGAGGTAATCATATACCTCTTGCTATTTTGGATTATTTTAGGTGTTTTCCTTGTGCTAGCTTCAAAGTCTTGTTGAGGAGGAGGACTGTCTTCTAGTTCTGGCCGAGAAGGGCTTACATCAACATCTGAAGGGCTGGCTTCAATATTTGGAGAAGATGAGGTGGACTATGGCTAGCTTGAGGTTTCTCAGGTGTTTCCCCACCCAAGTCAATGACGTGAGGTCCTTTTACTTGTGTTATCCTCCACTTTCTTTTGAGTCTGCTGCTTCTTCTTAAGTACTGTGGGCTAGTACTTTCCTCTTCCATAATTTGTTTCCCTTTTTCTTCCTTGTTAGCTGTGGCAGCTTGTTTTTGGAGATGCACTAGTCTTTCAGATAACACTTGATAGTCTTCCTCTATAAATGGTTCTGGTGATTGGTAAACATCTTGTAAGTTCCTCTTTCCCTTCAACTTTCTCTGCTTTCTGTCTTTAATTCTTTCCACCTTTTCTATTTGAACAGTTTCTTTAGTTTTATCAATAGGAGAGTCTTGGATTATGGCACTTTTTCCCTTTCTCCTACTCTTTCTCAGTGCCCTTGGTGTACTACTTCCCGGTGCTTCAGATTGCTCTTGAAAATAGCTTCTCACTAGAAACTGCTCCCAAGTATCTTTGTTTCTCTTCAACTGATCTTCAACTAGAATCCTCACAAGTCCATGATGATATAAATGAGGTTCTATGTCTCCTATGTTCTTTTGGACTATGGTGCTCATCTTTTTCAAACTCAACAGTAAGAAATAGGGCAGATTAAGAGTTTGTTTCTCTAAAAAGTTCATCAATAGTTTAGTGTGATACATGTACATCGTCCCAAATCGGCCTTCACAAGTGATAAACTTTTCAATGATTAATAGTAAGTCGGCCCATTCTTCTTTTATTGCATGAACATGAATCCCTCTTGTAAATACAATAACGTCCATACCTGGGTTACGCAATATAACTCTCCATGCCTGTTCATCCAATATTTTGTTTTTAAACCAATGCTCACCTTCCTGGGGTAAATCTGTAGCCGCTGCAATTGAGGCTTCAATGACCGTGAACTTCAGGTCTCCAATCTCCACCACCTGGTCATTGAAAGACCTTGCAAAGGCTTTCGTTAATTCCTTATTATGGCCTTTGAATTTCTGGATGAAACGGAGCCATTTAGCTTTCTTCAACAATTATTTTTCCTAAGGGTACCCTTCTAGAAATTTAAGCACTTCCGGCTCTGCCCTCAGTAACCGTCCCATCTTTTCCTTTGTTTAAAATTCTCTCTGGAATTCAACTTGGTATGAGGGTTTTATCAGTGGTAAGACTGCTATGTTGCAAGGTTGGTGGAAGAACGATGGTCGAAAATGGAAGATGGATGCGGGAATTGGGGTGTTCAAGAACTTTAAGTGGAAATAGAGGATGAGAAGCCGAGATGAAATTGAGATGTATGCTAACAAGGTGCGCCTTTAACACAAGTGGAATGTCGTCGAAATTTTGAATTAAACAGCTGCGTGAGAGACATTACATGTTGATAAAATGACTACACAAAGTACGGCGGAGAGGAGCCGTATTTACATAGGTCACGTCTCATGAATACAAGTGGATTGTGGAAGTGCAGTCATCTATAAGTTGAACCCAAAAAATAATCATGAGACTGTTTAGGGAGTAAATGTATGGTTTGTGGAGTAAGGTCATGGAATGGTAGTGGAGCTATCCTAATAATCATTGCACATAGTGAGCTTTAAGGTTCAATAACTATGCAAAATTGTGCCTTTAATTACTATTTGAAAGAAATTTTTGCCCATGCCTTGGAATCCTTGTCTTTGCTGTCCATTAGTCCTTACTCAATTGCTCCTTATTGATGTCTGTAGATGCTCCATGTACATGTCTTCATAGCATATGCTTAGTCATACTTGCATTTTCATTTTATTGCACTAACATCTTGACTGTAAATTTGAAAAACATAGTGGTGGCTGCGGAAACTGCTTCTGGATGCGGAAACTGATTCCAGCTGCGGAAACTTGGCACAGCAACCACTTAGCTAAATAGAGATAGTTAGACAATAACTATTTGAATGGAAATGATCATGGGGAAAAACAATTATTGCTAAAATGAAATGGATGGCATGGAGTGAAATGAAGTGAGTGGAGTGAAAATGGAAATGAAATGAAGTGGGATGAAGTGAGTGGAGTGAGATGGAAATGAGAAAGAAAGAAAGATTTTTTTTTTTTTTTTTGTGGAAAATATAGAGTGTTAGGTGTCCCTGATTTTCACTCTACATTTTCTATATAAGACTGCCAAATCAGAGATTGGTTTTCAGGCTTATACAATTTTTTTTTATTTTTTATTTTTTATTATTATTTTTTTTTAACAGAAAGGAACAAGGCTAGGTTGGTGGGGAAGAAGGATTCTTCTTCACCAACCTTATTGAAGAATTCTCTTGAAACATTTTGACAAATTGTTCTTTTGAGAGTGGCTTATGATAAATATTTAATCTGTGGCCATTCACAATAAGAGGAGTTTGAAATTCATCAATGGTCTTGATTCTTACCGCTCCATTGTTAAAGACTTTGTTGATCTCATATGGCCCAAGCGAATGAGTTTGAAATTTTCCTTTCAATTCTTTAAACATCAAATCAAATAGTAATGCCCAATCTCCCTCTTGAAACTTTTTCTCTTTGATATATCTGTCATGCCACTTAGCTCTTTGATGTTGAACTAGATCAGTTCTTAGAATTGCTTCTTGTCTAATCTCATCTAGTTCATTCAACTGCTCCATTCTGTGTTTTTGGGCTTCTGATAGGCCCATCCCCAATTGAAATGCCATCTTGAAAGCTTTAACTTGAAATTCAATGGGGAGCAGGACTTCTTTCCCATAAACAAGTTCATAAGGAGAATGTCCTGTTGTGTTCCTCCATGTAGTTCTATAGGTCCATAAGGCTTCAGGAAGCCTTTCAGCCCAATCTCTTCTATGTAAATGAACAGTCTTGGTGATGATACATTCAATGACTTTGTTTGTAGACTCCACTTGGCCATTTGCTTGGGGATGGTAAGGAGTAGATTTCCCGTGCTTGATCTTGTATTCTTCCATGAGCTTATCCATCATGTTGGATGTAAATTGACTTCCCTGATCTGTCACAATCTCTCTTGGGACACCAAAGCGAGTAAAAATATCCTCATAAAGAAAGTTAACAACTGAATTTTCAGTAGCAGAAAGTAATGCTTTGGCTTCTACCCATTTAGTCACATAATCAGTGCATACCAATATATACTTCTTTTGCTTAAATGGTGGATTAATGGGTCCAATGAAATCTAAAGCCCATTTTTCAAAGGGTTCAATGAGTACCTATGGCTGTAATGACATTTCATTTGAAAGAGTCATTTTCCCTACTCTTTGGAAGCTGTCACACCTTTTGACATATTCTTTCGTGTCCTTGAAAAGGGAAGGCCAATAATATCCTGAAGAAAGGATTTTATAGGCCGTCCTTTTGTTAGCAAAGTGTCTACCACATTGCTCATCATGGCATGCCTTGAGGATGTCAGGCATTTCATCTTCCCGAACACATCTTCTAATCACACAATATGGCCCTGTTTTGAACAATTCGTTAGAAATCCATGAATATTTTGAACTCTCCTGAACAATTTTTCTTTTTCACGAGGAAATAGATGTGGAGGCAGTTTCCCTGTAACCAAATAGTTGGCAATATCCGCATACTAAGGAGTCTTAGTAGTTACTATAAACAAATATTCATCTGGAAACTTATCTTCTACAGGAGAATATTCTTTAGTATTTTGGATCCTAGACAAGAAATCAGCTACTGTATTTTGTTTTCCTGGTCTATCCAACACAGTAATATTGAATTCTTGTAAAAGTAAGAGCCATCTTGTAACTCTACCATTAGTAACAGGTTTGTTCACTAGATATCTAATCGCAGAATGATCAATATGGAAAAAAGTTTCATAGCCTGTTATATAATGTCTAAACTTATTGATTGCATGAAAAACAACTAGAAACTCTTTTTCAGTCACAGTATAGTTCAACTCAGTGGGAGTCAAATTTTTACTAGTATAGTAAATGGCATAAGGAACTAAATCCTTTTGACCTAACACAACTCCTAGAGCTGTATCTGAAGCATCTGTAGAAATATGGAAAGGAAGTTTCCAATTTTTCCCTCTCAAAATGGGTGCTTCAGATATTCTTGTTTTCAAAGTTTCAAATGCTGATTAACAATCAAGATCCCATTTGAATTCACAGTCTTTTGTAAGAAATTTGAAGAGTGGAGATGCTGTTTTGGTGAGGTTTTCTATAAATCTTCTATAATACCCATTAAATCCCAAAAAACTTCTAACATCTTTTTGACAAGTTGGAATAGGCAACTTGGAGATGACTTCAACTTTTGATTTATCAACTTTAATTCCATCCCCTGAAATATGATTTCCTAAAACAATCCCTTCAGTAAACATCATAAAGAATATTTCATGACTCAATGAAAGATTTGTTTCTTTACATCTAATAAGGACCTTTTCAAAATTCTCTAATGCCTCTTCAAATGAATCACCATAAACTATAAAATCATCCATATAGACCTCTACACAATCATGGATTAGATCAGAAAAGATTCCTAGTACTGCCCATTGAAATGTTGCGGGTGCATTACATAATCCAAAACGAAGCACTCGGTAAGCAAAAGTTCCCCATGGACAGGTGAATGTGGTCTTATCTTGATCTTCAGGTGCCACCTGAATCTGATTATAGCCACTAAAACCATCCAGAAATGAAAAGTACTTTTTGCCTGCTAGAGTATCTAATACCTGATCGATAAAGGGTAAAGGAAAGTGATCGTTTAAAGTCGCTTTATTCAATTCCCTATAATCAATGCATACCCTCCATTTACAATTCTTTTTAGGTACTATAACCAAAGGAGAAACCCATCAGCTATCTGAAATTGGATAAATGACGTTTACATTGAGTAGTTTTTGGAGCTCTTCTTTCACTATCTCTCTAAGATTTGGATTCATCCTTCTTTGAGGTTGTCTAATTGGTCTATTGTTTTCGTCAATGTATATTTGATGAATTCAAGTCTTAGGGTCAATACCTTTCATGTCAATATACTCCCATGCAAATGCAGTAGAATGTTTTTGCAAGATTCTGGTTAGCTCTTCCTATTGTGATCTTTACAAGATTTTGTTGATATTCAGTGTTTTACCTGGAAAAATCTCAGTGGTGAAAATACCAAACTCTTCCATAGAGTAAAGAGACATTTTTCTAGATGATAGATACTCAATGTCAGAATTTAACTAAAATTGTGTATGGTCATATTCTGAAGAGGTTTCAAAGTTTTTTAATGTGTTCAGAATTTGACTAGCTTCACTGATTTCAGAAATGGTAAAGACAGGTTGTATAGTGTCCTCATCGTCGACCCATTCATTATCTCCTATTTCTGTAATTTTTTTTGCTGGAGGATAAATATTGAATTTATTTGTCGAATTACCATCAGAAATATACATATCCCCTAATCTACAACTGATAAAAGCATCAACTATGGCTAGCCAAGGTCTTCCTAAAATGAGTGGGTACCCTCCTAAATTACTCTTGGGAGTTAAAATCATAAAATCCACTGGATACTACCAAGAATCTAAGGAGACCAAAATGTCTTCTAATACACCATCTGGTTTAATAATTGATCGATCTGCAAGTTGCAGTAAAGTAGGTGTAAAAAGAAGATTAGGAATTTTTAGCTGTTCCATAGTCTGTCTACTCATAATTTTGATAGCAGCCCCTAAATCAATCAAAGTATTTGGAATTTCTACCCCATTGATATGTGTTTTGACAATTGGACTACCATGATCTATATACTTCTGCATGGTAAGTTTTCCCATCATGATATCTGCAATTTTTCCTACCAGGTGGATTCTTCTTGTATCTCTTGGTTTCCTTCCTGGTCTTTTGAGACTCAACTCCTTTATTATTTTAGCTAGAATAGGAATTTATGTAGTGGCTTGTAACAAGGGAATCTTGATTCAGACATTCTCTAATTTATCTAGAAAATCATAGTCAGGCAACAAGATTTGTTTTTCCACTCCTTTATCAATTTGTAATCTTTCAGGAAAGGGAGGTGTGGCTAAAGATGCAGGTTTCTTGACTATAGGAGTTATGGGGGTTGATTATTTTTCTTTTTCTTCTTGAGTGCTTCGGTTTTGAAGAGATGCTTCAGAACCTTTATTGGCTTTAAGAGATTCTTCCTCAGAAATGCTTTGCTTTTGAGCATCTATAGAAGGCTTGTCTATGACTCTACCAGATCTGAGTTGTACATCATTGAGAGGAACAATCATATAGGTAGGAAATTGTTGTCCTTCTACCATGTAAGCATTTTGAGGGTTTTTATTATTTAGATTTGGCAATGGCTGGGAAAGTAATTGATTTGTCTTTTGTTGGAATGGAAGAAAGAGTTGGGAATTTGGATTCTATTGAGAAGGTTGTTGTTGTGGAAATGGTAATGAAAGTTGTGGATTCTGATTTGGAGGTTGTGGAACTTATTGGTTTTGAAAAGATGGAGGGTATTGAAAAAATTGAGCAAATCTCCCATAAGGATTTTGCATACCTTGTACCCATGATTGAAATGGATTTTGAGGTTGGGACCAGGGTTGTTGCCAAGGATTCCATCTTGGTGGGGGTTGAAAGTTCGTGGGGTTATTAAACCATTGATTTTGTTGCCCCTACCAAGGTCTCCTTGAAACAAAACAGAGAGACTCAATTGAATTTGGGTCTTCTTGAAAGACAGATTTGAGCCCAGGAATTTAAGGACAATCCTTGGTCTCAAGGCTTTCTGAGCAAATCACACCTATTTCTACAACTTTTTCATCCAAGGGGCATTCCCTTAGAGCATGTTTCTTCCTACATTTTGGACAAAAGATGGCCAAAGCTTCAACTTCTGCTTTCTGCTTGTTTTGTATCTTAAGGGTGTCTAGTTGCTCACTAAGACTCCCTAAATATCTGTTTTGAACTCATCAAGCATGTTGCCAATCTCAACCCTACTTACTAACCCAGTTGCAGATTTATTTGCTCTAATAAGAGAAGGATCCCTAGGCCCTTTTCCAGTTTTAGATTTTCCCCTTGAGAGATGGACAGATAGCTCTGCTATATCATGAAGTGGAAGTTGAGATATATCTCCTTCCCCATCATATTCAAAATATCTATCCATTCATCTCTAATGGCTTTTAATAGAAGGGATTTCAAGGTTTCTTCATCTAGGTTATTCATTTTTTCTCTTTTGAGGTTGTATTGAAATCTTTCAAGTAGATCCTCCAAGTTTTTATATTCTTTTTGTACCATTTTGAATACCTCATCCTTATGATTGGTGGGCATACAATAGTCCAGGTATCTATCCAAAAATGTTTGTTTCATGTCATTCCAAGTCCTAATAGATTGAGTGACTAATCCCATGAACCATTTTAGAGCAGCTCCCTTCAATGTTGAAGGAAACAACTTGAGTTTTTGAGCATCTTCCATGTAATCATAAGTTCGGCACACAACTTCAAACTCAAATAAAAATGTTTCAGGGTCCTCACTTCTCAACCCATAAAAGTTTGGGAGGGCAGATGGTGAGATGTTTTTCATTGTTGTTCAAGATTCCTCATCAACTATAGGAAATCCAAATGGGTTATCTCCATCCCTGTTTCCCCCGTTGTTACCTCTACCTCCTCCATTGTTTCCTCCTCCTCTACCTCTACCTCTACCTCCTCCAAATCCGTTTACTACTTCCTCTGTCATCATAGCTTCCTCAGAGATTTCAGAGTCCTCTAGTTCTTCTACCAATGGAAAACGAGGAGGAATTTCTCTCTCTTCTTCTTTAGGTGATTCTACGTCCTCAATTAAAATGTGTTTTCCTGTAGAAGTAAAGAAAGGGTCTTTCCCTAACTCAGATTCGGTGGATAGTGTGGGAGATTCTCCTAATTCAACTACTGCCTCTTGAATTCCAGGGATCCTAAGGCTAGGAGTATGAGTTGGAGATGTTGGAGGTGTATCTTTCCTATACCTTGGAGTGGATGGAGTTGTAAAAATTGAACTCTTGGCCCTAGCTATAAACCTTCCCCTAGAATATCTTGCTTTATGCATGTCATTTTTATTTTCTTCAAGTTGGGTTAATAATTCTCTTTCTGATCTTCCAGATCACTCTAGGTGCAAGAACAGAGCATACTTAAGAAATTATTGAATCAATAACTCTCTTTTTTGATCCTCCAGGTCACACTAGGTGCAAGAGGAGAGCATACTTTGAGAAATCATCAATTTTTACCTTCCTTGAAATATTCTTGTTTTTTTTTTTTAAGAAATTGGCTACCTAGTTTCACTTCCCCGGTAAAGGTGCCAAAATGTTTGGTCAATTTAGTGTGTTCTAAATTTCTATATAAATTGTCAATCCGAGAGTCTTAAACTGTTGAACTGAGGTGCACTATCTATGCAAGATAACCATTTTCTTAGTTCTTTGTCGTTTGTAGTTTTTTATTTGTTTTTGGATTTATCTTCTTGTTGATTCTCTAATGTGAGATGGTGTGTGAGATGGTGATTATAATAATCAAATATTGACAAAAGTATTCAATGTAATGGTGGCATTTAAAATAATTTCCAAACTTCAAAGTGTTCCAAAGGTGTTCAAACTCACAATGATGAGATCAAGATGTGCCTAGATTCTAATTAAACAAAATAGTGAACTAGTGATTATGAAACCCAGTATCCTTGCTGCTGTATAAAAAAAGAAACGACTGAACTCAAAGCAATTCAAAAAATGTAAGCAAAGTAAACTAAATCATATCACATCAACTCATTTTTTACCCCTCACCATTCGACTCGCTCTGGCTATAGGAGGTAATCATACATAAATTGAGTAATCTGATATCTAAATTGCATAAAATAAAACTAAGATTAAACTACACATTCATCCTACAATCCGTCACCATTCGACTCGCTCTGGCTATAGGAGGTAACTGAGAATGATATGAGTAATCTAATCACTAACTTGCAAAAGTAAATAAACTAATATCAAACTATACATTCACACTCAATCCCTCACCATTTGACTCGCTCTAGCTATAGGAGGTAACTGAAGAATGATATGAATAGTCTAATATCTATCTTGTAGAAAAGTAAATGAACAAAGCAAAACTAAAGAAATAAGCAGTGCTTGAATTAGAACCAATAAAACAAATCAACAAAAGGACAAGATAATTACATCATGTCATTAGTCATCAAAAACTATATGCACTGCCCGGGCTTCCTATTAGAACCTGAAATGAAAACACTGATCATTTGATAATCAATTAAAAGCATGAAAGAAGCTATGGACAACAAATAACATAAATACCATGAGCAAGTTAATATATACAACAAATATCTATGGTATCAAGAGCATAAAATGAAGAAAAACATAAATCTATACAGAAACTACAAGACCTTGGTGTACAGGGGCCCTCTGCAACCTCGGTCAATCAGAACCAATCACGGATTTGAACTCAAAATTAGTGTCTTCTCATATATTGCAATGCAGTCATGAAATAGAAACTAAGTCTCAGCTCAAAGGCTCGTACAACAGTCAAGATTACACCATAGCAACTACCAGCCTATATGCATATGAGGATGCGTTATTTATAGTAGAAAATACATAACTAACTAACACGGTCTGCGCTAGTATCCAAACACGTAAAAGACCATAATCGGAATTTTAGCAGCATGGTAGCCGTGGGAAGTAAATCCAGGGAGATGGTTTGTTGGATTTGGTCCATGAGCAGTCCCTAGGTGTTCGCACACCTCCTAAAACTCAAGACTTTGCCACGCAGTCTTCCTCGTGCTGAAAACAAAGTCGTGCCACCGCTTAACTCCTTGTATTGACCACCGTTTGACCGGCCTTGACCGCGGGCTTCTGTGGATGATTTGGTTGAACCAAGGGGACACGTTCCATGTCCACGTCCTTTATAGCTTGCCCATGTGGCTAAGTTCTTCAATAGACACCTGTAGCATAGATTTTAACAAAAAGGCTGCGGAAACTGATTATGGCTGCGGAAAGTGACAGATTTCGCAGCTGGTTGAACAAAAATCTAAATCAAACAACAGTCACAAAACATAGTTAGGAAACCATTTATATACTCATTTTAAACTATTATGCAATGATTTGATAGCTTAGAGGTTCAGGTAACTGGAGAAAAAAAGGCTAAAAAGGGATGTAGGGAAGGTGTAAGTTTGGGAGTCAACACCCGTACCCAGAAATTGCAGACCGAGGGAGAAAATTTTTCTCAAAACACCTCCCTAAAAATTCAAAAAATGGCTAGAAACATAAATGAATGGAATCAAAGTGGAGCTTAGGGCTTCGGCTATTACCTAGAACTACATCTCGTCGATTGATATCCGGAATCTCCCACAATCCACTCTGCAACAACTAGGGTAAAAGTGGGTAAAAAGTCTTCACTGCAAAGGTAAAATGGTAAATGGTAAAAATATATTTACTTTTCCCCCTTTTATTCATTTTTTCATGAAATTATGAGGTTTTGGTAAATATTTTTGACCTATTTTTCCTCAAGGACTCGATAATACATTGTGCCTTACTTGTGCAGCAACAGGTGATGTGTTATGAAACCAGCTCAAGAAAATATAGAAAAGATAGATCAACGCCTTAGAATTCAGCCTCTTCGAGGGGGAAACCTCCTTTACATTACATAAATGAACAATTATTCGATGATTCAAATGAAAAAACCTCCTTTCTAAATATAGGAGTCTAAGGAGTCACAATATAACCCAGCCGACCTAACAATAATAATATAAAGCCACAAAAATAACAATAGAGGGATTCTATGGGGCATAGTAATAACAATATGGGGACAATAGGGGCACAACAATATTAATAAGGGGTAAAATTACAATAGTAATGGGGTAATAGTATTATAGGGACCCAACAATCTAGTAGCTGAGGGATTTTTTTGAGAGCCACATGCCCATGAATTTTTTGAGAGCCACATGCCATATGATTAGAATGCACCTTAAACTTTTGATTCATGGCTACTTTTGGAAGACAATTTCTCGGAGGTATTTGACTAGTTGTGTTGAAATTGTAACTAGGTTCGCTCCTCATAACATATGATGTTGTCAAGAGTCAAAAATAAATTATTTGAGTCAAAATAAAAACTATTTTTTTTTCATTTCCCATTTGGACATTTGAAAGAAAATAACAATTAATTTTTTATGTACTTTTTGATCAAATCCCAACTGCCAAGTCGACCCTCCAGATGACATGTCGAATCAATGTTTAGAGACACCTTTTCAGACATGGAAACAACTATATATCGACATCTTTTCTCCACCATTTGGAAAGAAATTCAGAGCTCGCCTGTGGAAGAAAAAAATGGATCTCTATAGCACTATATCTTCGAATTATGCCAGTTCTCTATGGCACTATAATTGTGAATAGATCTATGGAGAGATGGCTTGGCACTTGGATGATTAGTCTACTGGTCATTTTAGATGTGACTTGGATTTCTCTTGTTGACAAATATTCTATAGGGAAAGGATTGATGGGTTTCCCCCTTATGGGTTTTTTTTTGGCCATTGGCCTAATTTCTGGTGTCTCTTGTCTCTTTTGTACTGTGATATTTATTTTCTTGTACTTGAATCATTAAATTGATAATTGATTGATGAACATTAAGGAAAAAATAAAAAGGAACAATAATATCTTCATAAGTAATTATCAAGGTAATAATTTATAACATTCAATCAAATTTCAACATGGTATTAGAGCCAGAAGGAGTTGCAAAGAAGTCATCCGAGTTACATATCTATTTTGAGGTCCAAATTACCTCTGTGAAGAAGTTTGTTGGTTATCAAGTTAAGTGACGAATCCTCTCTATGATTCAAATCACCACTGGAATAATCCAAACTATCTAATGATGATCTTAGTTTATCTGAACCTGTATGGGACAATGACATGACCATGCCTCAAAGCCCAAAGCCTGTTACATTGATATAAGATTTGTGGAAGGAGTTTGAAGGTAGTGTACTAGTCCGAGCCTATGTATGGCATCCAAGTTATCTCTATTTCATGGCATCTAAGGTTGTCATTTCTATGGAAGATTATGAGCTTCTATACCCTGTGAAGATAAATATGAGAATAGATCCATTTTCTATAACATAAGGAGCCTAATTTTTACAAATAAAGAGCTTTATCTCTATTATATGACAGGCATAAGAGCTCTGCAAAAGTCTCAAACCTGAGCTCTCTTATAAATGGTCAAAATAATTATGCAGTAGATCATAGCGACAAAGGTATGTGACTATCTTCTTTATAGTATTTTCTTTGTGGAAGACACTGAGATCCTTTGTAATATGACGCAGGTTCTTGTGGAAATTAGTGTATTGATACAAGCTAATGATAATGTATCCATTATTGTCCAAATTTCTCTATGATGTTTTACCCCTAATGATCAAAACCATAGTTCAAATTGAAAGGAATATTGAAGTATCAAAATGAAACATGACTTGATTTTATGATACATATCCCAATGATACTAACCCAAGCTACTGTGGATTAATCGAGATCCTATTAGTGGTGAAAATATGAGTCCACTATGTTGCATACAAAGATATTTGTAATATAAAGTTGTAAAATATATATCTTTAGTTAATTGTATAGGGTCGGTGACATGGATCGTTAAGAGATAACCTTCATCCTTTTGCACTATTAATTAAATCTGTGAACATAAGGATACCTCAAAGAAGACCAAGAGTCTTAGCCCGATCTATTTTAGAAAATACATGATAAAAAATATTGAACTCAGAACTAGAAGCCAAATTCACAAAGACAATTTGATCTCTATTCTATACATAATAGATGAGTATGATGTCTAGATAAAAGACAATTCTTGGAGCCGACTTGATAAGAAACTTGAAGAAATTTTTCCTTACCACAATACTCAAACATTGAGAACTAGTAAATTGAAGTATTACTCCTTATACTTTACAAGATGGGCAAGAGGTCAACTATCAAAATTTGAATACAGTCATTCGCTATTGAGAAATCCATTAGGGAAACATTAAGGTTTTTCGTATTAATTTGACTTCTCTTTTACTTGACAATTTCTTGTGACTAGTTATTACTTTTTCTTCTTTGTCATTATTTTTTCCACTGGAAAAATCGTAATCTTTCATTGATTTGGAAAAATTACATGTTGTAGATGCGGTTTGCATATGCTGTATGTTCTTCCACCACACATGTGGGTAGCTGTAGATTCTATTACTGTCTATCAAAGAGAAAAAATCATCTCATAGGATGTTCTATATTGTCATATATACATATTGCCACGCAGGGCTATCAGTTATAATATTTATCAGCTATATACAAAATTGTTCAAAAAATATCTGTTCATATCAGTTTTCATGGGCTGGCTGCCCTATGATATTGTGCATCTATGTACGGTCGGTGGTAGTACTGATATGCATTTGTGCCTCGCTGCTCTTGTATCATCCACTCGCCTCTGGGAAGTGTCGTAGCCTCCTTGGATAGTTGGTCGGCACTGTTGTTGTGTTCCCTATAGATATGATTGCAAGTGATATCATTAAACTGTTCCTTCAGTAAATTAATTTCATCCAATATGCTGCTGAGTGTGTGTGAATGACAAGCAGAATTATTATTGAACCAATCTATGACAATCTTTGAATCCCCATATATGCTTAAATGCAAGCAATTGTGGCTCAATGCAAAATGAAGAAGATGAAGGAGGGTGATGAGCTCAGCGTAGTTGTTAGAACTAGCTCCCAAACCCAGCTTTGCTTTGTAGAAGTGCTGTTCGGTTATGAAGAGAAGAAAGCCCCCTCCACATCCCTACTGTTGGGCAGCACCATCGAAATAAGCCCATGGGCTGTTGTGATTGATGTGTGGAGGGTCACGGGGACGACGGACCTTTGGCTGCGAAGGCTCAGGAATTTCATTGTAGGCTGATATGATCTTAGCAATTAGATGCGGCCAGTGAACCGGTTTATCCTCGAAAGTCAAATGGTTCTGGGCCAGCCAGAGGTACCAACAGGAGATGATGGGCAAGCTTTGCATCTTTGAGTTCCTGTGCTGATGGAACCAAGTCTCCTAGGTTTGTTTTATATCGACACCCTCCCATTTACCAGAGTATTGAATATCAGAGGAAATTGCTTGCCAAATGTGCGACAAAACAGAGCATTGAAGAAATAGGTGCGAGCATGATTCGGCTGACTGTTTACACAGGATGCACCAAGACGGTCCATGGACCACACGTCTCATGAGGTATTCCCTCGTGGGAACTACACCCTTAAGGATGCACCAGAAGAATAGCTTCTGCCTGGGTGGGGATGTTAGTTTCCAAATGGAGTTCCACCAGAAAGATATTAAATCCGGGACCTTATGTGATATCAGGGATAGGTACCCAGATTTAGGGGTGTATATTCCGTGCTCCGAAGGATACCAAATAAGCTCATCGGGTCCCTGCTTGATCCTAATGTGTGATTCAGATAAGGTGCTGATATAAGACAACCAATCTTGGTGCCAAAGAGGTGGGATGTTGATCTGGTCTACAGTTTTCCATCGCTGTTCGAAAATGGTGGTGCGCTGTGGATTCATTATATCAACTATATATGTGATCCCTTGTGTGTGCAGGTACCTGATGAGAGCTTCAGGAAATATATGCCTGCCTCCGATTCCATTCCAAGGATCCAGGCCGACCCTGGCTTGTGTGCCGTCATTGATTTTCCATATCAAGTTATCTCTGATAAGTGGTATAGCATGAAGTAGTGCTTTCCAAACTGATGATATCCCTGCTTTGGGCCAGGTCGGAAGACGGATCCAATCCATTAGTTGAAGGGGCCAAATATATTTGTGGTATACCATATGAGTCCATAGGTTATCTCCAGTGATTAAGGTCCATCCCATCTTTGCTACCAGAGCCCATGCGAAGGAAGGGAGATCTTTGAGCCCCTGGCCACCCCATTTCTTTGGTATGGCAATCCTCTTCCATCCAATCCATGCAAAAATGAGCTTCTCTTTTGCCCCATTCCATAGTACCTATTGCAGGTTTGTTGTAATTTGGTCAGGATGCTGCGAGGGATCCAGGCCAAAGCCATCCAGAAGACCGAGGTAGCTTCCAAGATAGATTTAATCAGGACAAGTCTACCTGCTCGAGAGAGGTCTCGATGGCTCCAGATATTGAGCCTCTTTTCCAATTTTGCAACTAGCCAGATCCAGTCCGCAATTTTTTGGGCTAATAGGCTTGATCCAATATCCCAAGTATTTAAGGCCCTGATCCAGGGGGTGGATGCTGTAAGGAAAAAACTGTAGTGCCAGTTGTGATTCATGGACAATGGTTTTGGATAGGATAATAGATGATTTTGAATGATTGGCCAGCATCCCAGTGGCAGATGAGAAGAGGGAGATAATATTTGAGAAGGAACGGGAGTCCCGGATGCTACCATCGAGGAAGATCATAACATCATCCACAAATAGAAGGTGGGTGAGGTAATAATCCTCTGTTATCTTGAGACCACAAATATCTCCATTTCTCTTGGCTGATGCAATAAGACGACTGAGGCCATCCATGAAAATGAGGAAGAGAAGGGAACACAGGGCGCACCCTTGTCTGAGACCATGTTCAGAGTGGAAGAACTGGGATGCAGATCCATTAATCAGCACACTGAAGGAGGGAGTGGTAATGCAAGCCATGATCCAAGTGATAAATTGGTGAGGGAAGCCCAAATGTATGAGGAGCATTTTGATATAGAGCCAGCTGACCCGATCAAAAGCTTTAGCAAGGTCAATTTTTAAGATGATGGCTTTATGGTGCATTGTCCAGATAGAGTGGAAAGCCTCATGTGCAACCCCAATAGCTTCATGAATCTGGCGGTGTTCCAAGAAGGCAAATTGTTGAGGGGCTATATGGCGAGACAGTATGGGGCGAATGCGGTTAGCAATGATTTTTGAGATGATCTTATAAAGAACATTGCAGAGTGAGATGGGACGATATTCATCAAAAGAGGAGGGAGAATCAGTTTTAGGTATCAGAGCAATGAATGTGGAGTTGATAGCATTATATAGGGATCCCGTCATCCTGCATTCCTCTACTACCCGAAGAAGGTCCTGATTGATCATCTCATAAAATGCAATGTAGAATTCGATGGTCCATCCATCCGGCCCCGGGCTACGCTCCTTATTAAACCATTTAATGGTGGATTCCAGTTCTTCAGGGGTCACCGGATCAAAAAATATTCTCTGCTTCTTCCTCGTTTACAAACCTGGGGAAATGTCCAACAATGTTGATGATATCTGCAATGTTGGAACCCAGAGGTTTCTTGTATAAATTCCTGAAGTGGGATGATCCCATCTGAGAGAGCTTATTGAATGTATCAGCCACTCCACCATCGGGCATAGGGAGATTCCATATAGTATTGCTGACTTTTCTGCCCTTGGCATAATTGTGAAAGAAGCGAGAGTTGTCATCTCCAGCCTTAAGCCAGATTGCTCTACTGCGCAGTCGAGTAGATTCTTCCCTCTCCCTAAGGATTTTTTGCTTCTGATTTTCCAGCTCCACTAAATGAGATTTTTCTGCCTCCGATGAGAAACCTAAACCTCTTTCATCAGTGAGAGAGGTGAGCTCAGCTTCAATGTGCATGAGAGCTGAGTTCTCCTGCCTGTGCTTATTTTTGGCCCATTCGATAGTGAGATCCTTGAGCTGCGATAGATTCGAGCAAAAGCCCTTAGCCAAAGAGTCAGCTCTATCTATCAGATGGAGAGGCCAGAAGTCCTTTACAAGTTTGATATAGGAGGGATCCTGTAACCAGCCATGATTGAACTTGTAAGGTGCTTTAGGTTTTTTATTGGGACCATTTATTTCCAGATAGATAGGATGGTGATCTGATATGCCACCAGATCCCACCCATTGCTTGTAGTGATGAAGCCTTTGTAGCAGATATCCTTTCATCATGAATCTATCAAGTCTACGAGCCAGGGCGGCATCACCGATTCTTTTGTTCCTCCAGGTGGGAAGAGGTTTTATCATGGGGACATCACTCAGGTCATGACGTTCCAAAAGGTCAGTCATATATGCGGAGATAAGGTCAATTTGTGCCGAGGCTCCCCATGATTCATCGTAGCCCAGTGAAAAGTTTAGATCCCCCCCAATAATTAAGTTTTCTGTTGATAGAATGGATAGGCCCAGGAGGTTGTTCCAGAAGGTTTCACGTTGGTGACACGGCCCATAAATGTTGATAACCCTGAGGGTGGTGCCCAAGTCTGTAGAGAATAGATCGAGCCCCAGAAAGCTTGGACCCCCCCAAGTACCTTGGGCCCTTATGGATACAGGATTATATCCTATTGCTAAGCCACCCGATCTACCACAGGAGTCCATGGCCGAGAACTGCCAACCGAGGATGATAGTTGATAGAGAGGCCGATATGGAGTTCGCAGGTCCAAGAGTTTATTGGAGAAGAATAATATCAACAAGAGAGGATTAAATCAATCTCTTGAGGGCTAGTTTCTTTGAGGCACTAGCCAGGCCTCTGTAGTTGAAGGAGAGACACTTCATGGGGGAGGGTGGCCAGGGGTGTTCTTTGCTCTAAGTACCCCATCAATAGTGGATTGACGCCCAGAAGCTACCTCTGCCCCCGCTCTTCTGATAGCCTTAGTAAGATCATATTTTCTCCCTCGAGTAGGCAGAGAGGACAACCCAGGTGTTAAGATACCCAAGCCGGTAATAATAGGGTGAGATCCCTGAGAGTGAGTGCGAGGGCGCAGAAAGTAAGAGTGTTTTGAGCCCATGGAAGATGAGGGGGAAGATGCAGGTGATAGGGGCGGTTGTGTGGAAGTAGCAGCAGGGGCAATGACAAAGGAGGATGGCATCAAACAAAATGCAGCAGACAATGATGGAGTAAATGATGAAGTCAAAGAGAAATTAGACAATGGAGGATAGAGAGAATTACCCGGTGGGGCTGCAGATGCGGATGCTGAGGCTGCCCGAGATTTGGTGACCGGAGCTGTGGCACGACCAAGAGTAACACCGGGTGCCTGAGGAGTAGCACATGTGTGAATGCTCTTGGTCGGAGCGTGTTGAGCAGATGGAGAGATGGATCTCGGAGGATGGATGGTGGACTCTGGTGCATCAGCGGGCCTCTGGTTGAGCAGGCAATCCTTGAAGACATGCCCAACCCTATGGCAACGTCGGCATCTGAAAGGAACGCCTTCGTAATCAAGAATCTGAACTCGAGTGAATTTGCCCCAATGAAGAGTGATATTTTCCACCAAGCCTTCGCGGGTATCTAGGTGAACCAGAATCCGAGCGAGCGTTCTGTTCCTAGATTCCACGAAAGTGCGGTCGTGGTCGAGATATGTTCCCAGAGCATTTCCAATGCGGATGAAGACTTCTTCGTTCCAGTATTGGAGGGGGAGACCAGGCAGTCGCACCCATAATGGCCCAGCTCCAATCTGTTCTCGCTCGGTGTCGAGCAGAGGACTCCAACGCTTTAGCAGCACCGGCGCCATCTCTATATGCCAGAATTTGGCCAAGACAAGATCCGTATAATTTTCCTTTGCAAAATGAAGAGCAAACCAGCCGCGAGGGAGTACATGAACTTCAGGGAGTTCTTTTAGAACCCCACCCTAGATCTCTTTCACCCACTGAGTTAACCGGGTCGCAGAGTAAGCTAGCCCTCGGACATGACCCACAAGGATAGTATTTGCCATATTTGCTGCCTCTCCTATGGCCGTGGTCTCTCCGAACCGAATAGAGATGTCCTTAGAAGTGGATTTGACACACTTTGTTCTTTTTTTCCCCGTGTGCGGCACAAAAGGGTGATTGACCAAGGGATCCGGGGAGCAGTCTTGTGGATTCGACCTAGAAGAGCTGACTTTGACAGTGGGGGTTTCAAAACATCCCAAGGGAGAATGGAGAAGCGCAGAAAAACTAGCCGTCGATGGAAGAGGCGAACTCGAAGAGGGTGGAGCCAGGATGGAGGATGACAAGGGACACGAATCAAAGGGAGGCGATGGAGGTATAACCGATGATAAGAAGCGGAGGGTCCGCAGGGATAGAGGGGGAAGGTCTAGACCAGCGGATTAAGAGGGGACAACACCTTTAGGTAAACAAGAGGGGGGGGGGGACCGGGATAGAGACCGCCGGGGAAAGGTGCGACCCGGATTGCAGAGGGCCAGAACCAGTCGACTACGATGCGAAGGATGGGCGGTCGAAAATAACCTGAGAGGAGAGCGGGTCTTCGGTAAAATCGATTTCCTCCTCCGTGTCCATAACATCACCGACAGTAACTGGCTCCATGTTGAAAACGACAGTTGTAACCTGAAAAGTCGGGCCAGGTAGGCAGGTCGAAACAGTTGCTGAGAGAGGTCCGCAGGCTGAAAAGGTAGGGTTTCAGAGATCCCTAACCTAAACCCTCGCGGTTAGCTACAGAGCACGCCGGTTCCATCCTCAAGATTTCTCTCCCTTCTTCTTTGTCATTATATTCTCATCATCAAGATAAATTCTGTAGCTATGAAGATCACAAAGAAAAAATAGGAGAACACAAGGTGTAGGCACTCATCTTGGGAAAAACCCCTATGAAGGGGACAACCCAATAAATTATTCCACTAGTAGATTCATATCAAATGATGCAACCTTGACCATAAACCAAGACATAGATTCCCTTCCATTCATAGAGTTAAAATCCAATGTAGAACAATCAAATTTCAGTCAAAGAATAAAAAAGATATCCTTCTTCCATTATCTGAATTTTTTTGTTTACACCCAGGACTATCTATCTTCGTTCTTCTATTTCAGGTTTATACACATATGTAGCAAAGGAAACATAAACTATTTTAGTTAAACAACAAAAAACCATCCTTCTTCCATTATCTGAAACTTTTGGTTTGCACCCAAGACATTTTACCTTCATTCTTCAATTTTAGGTCTATTCACATGTGTAGCAGAAGAAACATAAACTTAAATCTATATTAATTGATGAACTTCTTTTCTTCCTTCACTTGAATTATATCTTCTTTCTTTAGTCTTCACATTCCTTCCTTTTTCTAGAAAATGTTGCAGATTAAGTGAGTGAGTGATCAATGCTCCTCTATATATAATGGTTGTACCTCCTCCATGAGCCCGAATTTATATGTTTGAGTCTGACTTGATGTATGGAGGTTTTACATGAATGTTTACATGAAATTGAACTTACTTCTTTCACACAAAGAACCCAAGAAGGGTCTAATATATTGACTTTGAGTTTCACACAAGAAACAAACTCTAGAGCACACAATGGGTGCTTTGACCTATTTACCAATGAACCAAGCATGAAACCCATACTTTAATAAGTCAATTTTTATTTCACAATAGCATTTTAATTTTTCTTATTACATCATGAGTCAATTACAATTATGAACACTGGCACTAGTTACATTCTTCAGTACTCCCTCTTAACTAGGGAGTTATTCATAATTAGATATCTATATAGGTAAATGGATGAACTCAAAATGATATGATTTATGACGAGTCACAACACACACAATGCTACAATTAGATACTTGACCAAAAGATCTAATCGGGTGGGACTAAGGTGTGTTCCAATATTTAGCCACTATAGGTGCCATCAGGCTTCATCTCTAATACCAACCCAAATATCTAGGTTTCGTATCTAAGGTTGGAGCTCCACATGACCAATGATACTCTCCCTACTTTGGGATATAGACATCATCACAGGCTAGCCAAATGTACTCCCAAGCTTCTTGTGGCCCAAGATGCTTTCATCTCTCCCTATCAACTAAATCAAATATATCCACTAGTCCAAGCATGCTTCAAAATGTTCAACTTTCTTATGGAGAGATATTCCTGTACAATCACAACCCCAATTAGTAAAAAACTTTCAAATATATACAAGTTAGCACAAATCTATGGTGTCCTCAAATATTCTGATGCTGCTTAGGTAATCATAATATTAAACAAATATTGATGGAAGCTTTCTTCTCCAACTTCACTAACAACATCAAACTCATCTTCAACACTTCTCAAAACAATCAAATCTTATTCTTAACACATAAATACCAACTATGACCTAGCTATTCTCCAATCCTCTTTCTCCTTACTATATGTATGATTGACACATGATGCCATCCCTCTTAATTATGGAGGATATACACTTCCTTCATCCAAGATACCTCTTAATTATGGATAAGTCCATCAACAACAACTCTTATTCTTCCAGCTATATTGGCTCTTTCTTTTGCGCCATCATATCATTATAGAACTTCAATCTTCCAAAACATCATTCTTTTTTCTTTTCATATATCAACAAGGTCATCTTTTTAATCACTCATGTAAACTTCAATGCCATCAAGGTTCTTATAGCTCCCTCTTTCCATCATGCTCAACATCATCATAAAGTCATCATCAAGTATGAGGTAGGGAAACATATTTAACAATAAGTACAACCAAATACAAATGTGTAGGAGCATGAAGTTCAATTTATCAAGATAGGGTTAGCATGCTATTATAAAGAGAGAATCCAGGGTTACCAAAAACTTAAACCTTAAATATCCAAAACCTAAACCTAGTTAGGTTCAAAATAAAAAGGGGTTCCATATTTCATACCCTTTAGGTTCAAAATAAAAAGGGGTTCCATATTTCATACCTAGGCTTATTCATTTATGCTAGGGTTTTGTTACAAACTCTCGATTCCATCTTCAAGGCTAAATTCTTAGATATTAGAAACTAAACTGAGTTAGTATTATAAACATTTCTACATCTAGGGTTTCACTATCTTGCCCCAAATTTTGACATGAATACTAAATACAAAAAAAAAACTTTAATGTTAGATATACATCACTTCCATTTCTTTATGAGTCAACTTGTGCCTAAGGACCTAACTCGATTTTACCAAGTCATCATTCTTAACATGTACCTACAATATTTATTGACAAACACAACAACCAAAATATACAAGTATAATAGAGTGATAATTATCTAGGGTTTCCATTATTTTCATGAGAGTGAATTCCTAGGGATTTGAGTTACAAAGTTTAGACATCATTTAATAAGGATTTCCATAAACTCTATACGTTATGAGATATGGTTTCTAAGTAAAGTGAGGGTTTTTGTATGAACTATCTAGGGTTTTACAATCCCTAGATACAATGAGAGCTTATAAACCCTAAACATACTATACATACCTCAAGATACCATACTTTGTTTTCGGAATAATTGATGTTCCATTGAGCTTGTTTCTCTCCTTGCAAGATGAAGACATAATGTTATAAGACTAAAACATAATCAATAATAATAATACTTACTTGAGTTTGATGAGGACCTCAAGCTGATTTCTCTTGTCTGTAGCAGAAGCTTTCAAGAATGACCTTAATCTCTTTTCAACATTCCATCTGTTAGGGTCCTATAAATTTAGTAGTCCAGTATGGTTATTTAGCCATTTATCTCACTGGGATACTGTAAAAAATATTTTTCGTTTTGAATTATTTATCATATAAAAATAAAGATAGAAAAATTTATAGGGAAAAACGAAATATAAAAAAAGAGAAAATAAAAATAATAATAAAACCCTGAAGGGCGTTCTAGTTGAAATGTCACCAAATGAAATCATTTTATTAGAGTTTATTTTGAATGTTTTAAATAAAGTTGATATGATAGTTTTTCATTTTTTGTTAAGCGAATGCATTTGTCAACCACTATGATTGTCCCCACCCAGATCAACGACAGGGGACAAGTTTCGCCCCTCCGACCTTCCGAGACTTAACGCGGGGAGGGGGGGGGGGGGGGGGTCTAAAAAGCTAAGAGCAATAAACCACTTGAGGTAATGTGGAAGATCCACGTTTGTTTCTAGGGGTCCCCTCCTAATACCATTTACCACTCACCCCCCACAAAAACCACTATCCCATGCTACCTTCCACCCTTTCACACCCGTGCTATCCACTTGTGCCGTTTGTCACGCATCCCACCGTCCACCTCATATATCCTCCAAATTATCTGACCGTTATCTTTCAAATCACCCGCTAATAGTCAGATAAACATTGTATAATTAATTTCTCCTGCCAGCGTATGAATTCCTCATTACTACCACACTCCGAAAATGGTAATAAGCCCGTTACAACGCCCTCAAGTACCATTACAAAATCTCCCATTAATATGAAAATCTCCCTTTTCATAATCAATTGAATTATGTAGGTTTAGCTTGAAGTATTTTGAAGTTTACCAGCACCCTTTGCAAGCCATTTCCTTCCACAATTTTCAGTCAAACAACAATTTGGTAACGCCATTTCATGAATTCTCCTTTGAAATTAAAAATGTTGTCTTAAAAGGAAAATAAAAGATGCTAGAGGATAATCCCATGATACCCCTTGTCCCTGATTTAGATAGGAATCCCTTGATTGATACCAAATACAAGATAAATGAAACCTAGTGCCAATTGATCTGTATGAGCTCCATAATTGGGCAAAACAAAAATATCTAGACCAGAGTGATGATTTAAGTATCTGGGAATCATTTCTCCCCCAATTTACCTTTCCTCAAACCCATACTTTCCCAAAATTCTCTACCTCGTGTCATCTCAGATACCTCCCTAACTAGAAAACAATAATTTCCCAAAAAAATGAAGTCCTGTTTTCCATTTTCCAAAAAAGCATTTGTGAATCTCTCCAGATAAATCGTCAGGCCTCTCTGCACCCATTTTCCACTTATGCACTCATGGAGATATATAAAAATCTTACCTTTCCAACGAGTCCATATTTTCGAACGTTTTTTTACCTAATAATTCTGAATTTCCAAGAACAAATCCCCCATACTCTGATTCTATCTTCCCATAGATGCCCATACAAGTCATTTCTATAGTTACTTGTTTATTAGGCTATCATATAGACCAATGGGTAGATGAAGTAGTATTAGGTTTTTTATCAGTATTTGTAGCTGGTAAGAAGCCTTCAATTGTTTTCAATTACAGTCAATTCTTATCATATGTTATACATGAGCAATTTCTTAATTTTAAAGATGAAGGTGTGGTCAAACACCAATCAGTTTTAGTATATCTCATGTTATTTGACTAGGCATATAGGTTCAAGTTTTAATTGTAGAAGATGGATGACCAGGGAAATCCATTATCAGTCATTCATTGGACTTCTTTAGTTAGAAGAAACTTAGAGGATTATTCATTCACCGATTTTGTGGATAAGTTTCTACATACATCCTTGTGTCTAATCAGCAGTGATGCTATACCAAGGATTTCACTAGAGATCAACAAGGTTTTACATCGACCATAGTAGTCAAGTGTTGGAGACTAGTATTTATACCAAAATTATATTGAAATTAGAATCTATGGGTGTGAGGTTCCCCCCCATAGATTACCAGTGTTTGTGCCAGTGATAATATTTTCCTTTGAATATGCTAGACAAATTTTAAATATGGATGGATTTCACTTTGTGCCAAATAAAAATAAGGCACAATTTAAATTGAAGGAAAATGTTGGGCCTTATATTGTAAATACCAGAGCTACAACAAAGGAAGTGGAGGATATATTAAAGCAAATGAAATTTAAACCAAGATTCACATGGTCTTTGATCCTTTAGGGATAATATCCAAGTTGAGAGTTGAGCAGAAGAACACTCCATATGCACATACAACTAGGCTAGATATAAAGTAATATAATAATCAGGAGTAGGGGACAAAGAACACATTACATGAGGTTGAAGAGAAGTTATTCAGTCAATCATATTTTCAAACTCCTATCCCAAAAGACAAAAATCAAGAGGTCGAGTGGAAGTATGACCCCTACAGATTCATAAAATCAGGCTGCAGACTTCCTTATCTTCAAGAGGAGGAAGAAGGATCCATAAACCACTACTAAGACTGATCCTCAAGCAATAAATATTCAAGAAGAATCCTTAGAAGAAAAGGATTCACAGGAGAAAAGCACAATGGTTTTGACAAGTACTCCTACCATTTCTTTTCCATATATAGAGGAGACAACTCAATTTCCTATCTCTTCTACATCTCAAATTGCAGCACAACATAGTATTTTTGCAAGATACAGGGAAATCAAGTTGAAGAATTAAGCCTTGAAGGCTTCAACATATTCAGAATTTTGGAAGCAAAATACCACCACCCAACACAAATTTTTGTTTGCATTTGACTTAGAAAAAGGGCAATTCCAAGTGAAATTTTTGGAACCTACAATACCAGCTCCCATAAGTGTAGAAGACTATAAGGCTTCCATATTTTCTGTTGATACCAAGAAAGTCCATGCAATCGATCAAATCAATTTGCATAAGAAAGCAGGTGAAATGATCTACTAAACACTGACTAGTTCAACCATGGTTGCCTCCAAGTTGTAGACTTATTTGAATAATGTGCACTCCCATTTCAATATTGAAATAATGTCTTCTCTATCCAAATAGACCAGAATTAAAACTTTAGAAGATTTAATTATCAAACTAGGATATGATCGTAGCGATGTCAAGGTAGCCATGGAGATAATTAAGAACAAAAAGTAGATATTCAATCCCTTAGGAAACAACTCAAGCTTCCAACAATAGAGCACCCTCAGGCCAAAGAAGTAACTAATATGGAAACGGAAAAAGAGAAGCTGTTCAAAATAGTAGTTGAACATAATGTTCAAATCTAGAAGACGGAACAGGACATTGAAGCACTATTGAAAGAAAAGGAACATCTGGAAGCAATAAGTACATAACACAATAGGGAACACAAAAAACAACACCAACATTAACTTCAAATTCTTCTAAGAAGCTAGCCCAAGATTTAGGAGAATTATCTTTAACAAATAAGGAAAAGTTAATAGTAGTACTTACAAAGATGGAAGGAAGCAAGATTAGAGAAGACAATGCATACCTAGCAGATGTACAAAATAATTTTAAACTAATTCAACAAATTAAAAAATATGAAGATCAGTCCCTTACAACTCAAATGTTAGCAAAAGACAAGTGTTGAGCCTCAACCTTGCACCTTCCTATACACCCTCTTAGCCCTCATTCTCCACTCACTCCATTCATCCAGTCGTTAAATCATTGCATTATAGTTTAAAAAGGACTGTTTATATGGTTTTCTGACTATACTGATGACTGTTGTTTGGTTTAGTTTTTTGTTCATGTAGCTGCGGAACCTTGTCAGTTTCCGCAGCCAGCACAGGTTTCTGTAGCTAGCACATGATTCTGCAGCTATTTTGTTAAAAGCTGTGCTCCAGGTGTCCTCTGAAGGAACGAGCTACATGGGCAAGCTCCAGATGGTAGGTACATGGAACGTGTCCTTTCGAATTGGCCAAATCATCCATGAGAGGCCGTGGTCAACCAAAGTCAAAGACAAGGCCAGCCAAAGAGTTCAGCGGTGGCACGCCATTGTTTTGGGCACGTGAATGATACGTGGCATAGTTCTTAGCTCACGAAAGCACCAACACACCTGGAGATCGTTCCTGAACTGTGAATCTAACAGCCAACCACTCTGAATATTTAAGAAGCATAACGACAGTTACACTAGATCTCGGCTGAAGAGATCTACGTGTCTATGGCAACGCAGTTAATAGCATAGTAGTTGTTAGTTAGGTGTAGTATTTTTGCATTATAAATAACGCGTCGTTGAACGCTGTAAAGAGACTTTTGATGCATGTGAATCTTGAACTGTTTATGTAATTTCCGCGGTGCTGGTTATCTTATCACCCCACTGTTTTATATGCTGTTGATTTAATACATGAGAAGACTTTTCTGAAGATAGTTGTGTGATTATTTGATTGGCTGAAGTGGCAGAGGGCCCCTGCACGCTGAAGCCTTGTAGAGTGTTATTTAGTTTCATTATGTTTTTGTTTTATCATTAGCTTGCACATAATATGCTGTTTATGTTTTTGCTGTTCATATCTTCATCTTTGTTTTCTTAGAGCTGTAAACTGATCAGTGTTTTTGCAGGTTCTCTTAGGCAGCCTGGGCAAATTTTCGTCTTTTTGATAACTTTTGGCATATGAGATCATCTTGTCCTTCCTGCTAACTTTTATTTCCTGGAGTTTAAATTCAACATTGTCCTTTTTAAGTTGTGATTTGCTTATTTCTTTTTCTGCTAGTTAGACATCATACTGTTCATCAATTTATGATTTCTTTCTGTGTTCAAATGGCTATATCAGCAAAGAATCAGAATATTACTAACGGTAGTGTGAATTAGTTGTCATATTGCTTACTCATGGTTTCTTTCCATAAAGTAGATTGAGCTGAATGGTAAAGGACTAGAAGAGTTTAAGTAGTGTGATTAGTTATTTTTCTGCAATTTACATTTAGTTATCATATTGCTTGATATGTTCATGATTACTTCCCCAAGGTAGATTGAGCTGAGGGGTAAAGGATTTGAAAAACTCAAGTAGTGTGATTAGTTTCTTTATGCAATTTACTTTCTTGAACAGTTAAATATCATATTTCTTAACTTGTTTATGATTACTTCCCACCAAGTAGATTGAGCCAAAGCGCAAAGGATCTGAAAAGTTAAAGTAGTGTGAATTAGCTTCTTTGCTTTAAGTTTGAGTTGTTTTTCAAGTTTTTGCTTTCTTTTCATTTTCAGCAGCAAGGATACTGGGCCATTGTCATTAATTCACTATTTGATGTATTTGTTTTCTCTTAAGAATTGATTTCATTTTAGTTATTGTAAAGCTTTCTTTTGAGTATTTTCAAGTTTAGAAACCATCACCATCTACACTCCACACACTTCACACTTCACTTTTACCATCACACATTAAGGAAAAATAAAATCCAAAAACAAACTAAAAAGCTTAAAACGACAAAATCGTAAGGAAATGGTTATCTAGTACATATAGTACACTTCACTTCGTCAGTTTACGAACCCCGGGTTGACATTATAAATAGCAATTTAGATCGCACTAAATTGACCAAAAATTTTGGCGCCGTTGCCGGGGAAGTGAAATTAAGTAGCCAATTTCTGATTTTTTTTTTTTTAAAATAGAAAATTTCAAGGAAGGAAAATTGATAACCTCTCAAAGTATGCTCTCCTCTTGTGCCTAGTGTGATGTAGAGGATCAGAAAAGAGAAAGTTATTGGTTTAATAGTTTCTTAAGTATGCTCTCTTCTTGCACCTAGAGTGACCTGGAAGATTAGAAAGAGAATTATTAACCTGACTTGAAGAAAAATAAAAATGACATGCATAGAGCAAGAGATTCTAGGGGAAGGTTTTTTAGCTAGAGCCAAGAGTTCAATTTTTACAACTCCATCTACTTCAAGGAATAGGCAAGAGGACACCTCCATTCATCTCCAACTCACACTCCTAGCCCTAGGATTCCTAGAATTCAAGAGGCAGTAGTTGACCCTCCCCACACCATCTATTGAATCCGAATTAGGAAGAGATCCTTTCCTTCCTTCTACAGGGAGACAGATTGTAATTGAAGAAGTAGAATCACCTGAGGAAGAAGAGGGAGAAATTCCTCATTCACCCTTGGTAGAGGAACTAGAGGACTCTGAAGTCTCTGAGGAAACTACCATGACAGAAGAAGGAGCAACCAGATTTGGTAGAGGTAGAGGTAGAGGAGGAGGAGGAAATAATGGAGAAGGTAGAGGTAACATTGGAGGAAATAGGGATGGAGACAACTCATTCGGATTTCCTATAGTCGATGAGGACTCCTGAGCCACAATGAAAAATATCTCACCATCTGTCCTCCCAAACTTCCATGGGTTAAGAAATAAGGACCCTAAAACATTTCTATTTGAGTTTGAGGTCGTGTGTCGAACTTATGATTATCTGGAAGACTCTCAAAAGCTCAAACTGTTTCCTTCAACATTGAAAGAGGCAGCCTTGAAATGGTTCATGGGATTACTCACTCAATCCATTGGGACTTGGAATGATATGAAACAAGCATTTTTGGATAGGTACCTGGACTATTGTATGCCCACCAATCATAAGGATGAGGTATTCAAGATGGTGCAAAAAGAAGATGAAAACATGGAGGATTTACTTGAAAGATTTCAATACAACCTGAAAAGAGCAAAAATGAGTAACTTAGATGAGGAGACCTTGAAAGCCCTTCTATTAAAATCCATTAGATATGAATGGATAGATATTTTGAACATGATGGGAAAAGGAGACATATCTCAACTTCCACTTCATGATATAGCAGAGCTATGTGTCCATCTCTCACGGGGGCAATCTAAAACTCAAAAAGGGCCTAGAGATCCTTCTCTCCTCAGAGCAAACAAATATGCAACTGGATCGGTAAGTAGGGCTGAGATTGGCAACATGCTTGATGAATTCAAAACTAATATCTTAGGAAGTCTTAGTGAACAACTAGACACTCTTAAGATCTACAATAAACAGAAAGCAGAAGCTGAAGCTTTAGCCTTCTTTTGCCTGAAATGTAGAAAGAAACATGCTCTAAGGGAATATCCCTTGGATGCAAAGGTTGTAGAAACATGTGTAATCTGTTCAGAGAATCATGAAACCAAGGATTGTCCTTCAATCCCTGGTCTCAAAGCTGTCTTTCAGGAAGATCCAAATACCATTGAGTCTCTCTGTTTTGTTGCAAGGAGACCTTGGCAGGGGCAACAAAATCAAGGGTTTAACAACCCTATGAATTTTCAACCGCCACCAAATTGGAATCCTTGGCAAAAACCTTGGTCCCAACCTCAAAATCCTTTTCAAGCATGGATGCAAGGTATGCAGAATCCTTATGGGAGATTTGCTCAATTTTACCAATATCCTCCATCTTTTCAAAATCAGCAAGTTCCACAATTTCCAAATCAAAATCCACAATTATCATTGCCATTTCCACAACCAAAACAATCCTCTCAACAGAATTCAAATTCTCAACTCTTGCTTCAACAAAAGTCAAATCAACTTCCTTCTCAGCCATTGCTGAACCCCAATAATAAAAACCCTCAAAATTCTTTCATGATGGAAGGTCTACAATTTCAATTTCCTGCCTATATGATCGCTCCTCTTAATGATGTACAACTTAGATCAGGTAGAGTTCTAGATAAACCTTCTATAGATATTCAAAAACAAAGCATTTCTGAGGAAGATTCTCTTGTAGCCAAAAGGGTACTAAAGCATCTCTTCAAAACCCAAACATTCAGAAAGGAAAAGAAAAAGAATTACCCCCCACAACTCCTATAGTTGAGCTACCTACATCTCTATCCACAGCTCCTTTTCCTGAAAGATTACAAATTGACAAAGGAGTGGAAAAACAAATTTGGTTGTCTGACTATAATTTCCTAGATGAATTGAAAAATGTCTATATCAAGATTCCCTTGTTACAAGCCATTAAGGAAATTCCTATCCTAGCGAAAACAATAAAGGAGTTGAGTCGTAAAAGACCAGGAAGGAAACCGAGAGATACCAGAAGGATCCACCTGGTGGGGAAAATTGCAGACATTATGATGGGAAAGATTACTATGCATAAATATGTAGACCCTGGTATTCCAATTGTCAAAACACATATCAATGGGGTAGAAATACCAAATACTTTGATTGACTTAGGGGCTGTTATTAACATTATGAGTAGGCAGACTATGGAACAGCTAAAACTTCCTAATCTTCTTTTTACACCTACCTTGTTGCAACTGGCAGATCGATCAATTATTAAACCAGATGGTGTATTAGAAGACATTCCTATCTCCCTAGACTCTTGGGAATATCCAGTGGATTTTATGATTTTAACCCCCAAGAGTAATTTAGGTGGACATCCTCTTATTTTAGGAAGACTTTGGCTAGCCACAGCTGATGCTTTCATAAGTTGTAGGTCAGGGGATATGTACATTTCTGATGGTAATTCGACAAAGAAATTCAATCTGTATCCTCCAGCAAAAGCAATCATAGAAATAGGAGATAATGAGTGGATTGACGATGAAGATACTATACAACCTGTCTTTACCATTTCTGAGATTAGTGAAGATAGTCAAATTCTGAACACATTAGAAAATTTTGAACCATCTTCAGAATATGACTCCACACAATTTCAGTTGGATTCTGACATAGAGTGTCTATCATCTAGACAAATGTCTCTTTTCTCTATGGAAGAGTTTGGTAGTTCTGCCATTGAGGTTTTTTTAGGAAAAACATTAAATATCAACAAAAACTTGGAAAAATCACAACAGGAAAAGCTAATCAGAATCTTACAGAAACATTCTACTGCATTTGCATGGGAGTATACCGATAT
>APFE030659505.1:0-108213 GCA_000404065.3 Pinus taeda
TAATTCTAGAGTTTTCTAGAAGGATTTGTTATGTGGATTGTTCGCTCCAAGTGGTTCATGCATCCCATAAGAGGAGGAACTAATCCCTTGTTGGGAGGAGCTATCCCTTTGAAGGAGGATTCTATCCCTTTGAAAGGGGACCTGGTAACTGATCTCCATTGCACTATAAATTGAGGCATTAGGTCAGTGGCCAGGGAGGTTAGAAGCTAAACTTTTGAGGGTAAATGCTAGTGAAATCAAGACTTCCTATTTGAGCTTAAGAGGAGAGATCACATACCTTTTTGGCCCCATTAGGAAGTGAGTGAAGCTTGTCAAAGTAGAGGAGACTTCTTGTTGGACCCTGGAAGGAACTTGTACAGCGTCAAAGCAAAGGTTGTAAGGTTCTTCTCCTTTTGAATTAATACAATCAAGCTCATTTTTCTCAACAAGTATCTCATGTTATTTGTTTCATGGACTCCTTGACTTTCATGTTAAATATGTTTTATAATATTGGTTATTCAGGTGCTATTTAATCGTTTTCCTTGTTTGTGCTTGCAGGTTTGTGACAAAGGAACTTACTTGGATCAAAGGAGCGAAGGCATCTCCAAACTTGCGTTGGACATGAGGTAGGCCTTAAACACATTTGTTTGCCATTATTTATAAAGCGCATTTAGAGAAAGATAGTGTCTGGTTGGTTTGTTTGTCATTAGGTCTTCATTAGATTCTAGGAAGGTCTATCTTGTCGGCAAGATCGACTCATTCTGTGTGACAAAACCCCTAGCATAGGGGTAGATATTAATTTCATCAGAAATGATAGGCTTCCATACCTCCAAGATCCAATTGTGGAGAGCTGTGAAATGTGTGATAAAATAGGTATGATGCCTAGCAATATTTATCAACTATTTAATTTCTACTATGACACAAATGAAAAATAAATAAATTACATAACACATTCTATAAGATTTTATTTTCAGTCAATAAACTATAACAAAACACAAAAATGAATCCATCATTTAAAAAATTTTAAACCCCACAAGTAGTTAAACAATTATAATAAAAAGACGTATGGCCATGCAAATATTGTCATTTCAAATGAATGTTGTCATCAACCCCTCAACATCACATGAATGATCATTGCATTTTCATGTTTGAATCTTATATTTACATATTTTTATGGTTAAACATAATTAAAAAGTAAGAGACAAACTAATGATTAATTTCACTTGGAGTTAATTCTTACATTCTATATCTGAGAAGTTGGTTTGTGAGTTGTTGGTTATGGTTGATAAATTCCCTCAACCTATCCTCCTAAACTAGGAATTAGTTAGATCTAAGAAACTCTATATATTAGAGTAATTTTTGGATGTAAAATTGTGTGTGTGTGCACACATACATGCCTATGGAATAATATAATGTAAGCTTTCTATAATTCTTTCTTGGTATCAGAGCCTAAGTCTCATACAAGATTTGTGACAATGACAGGTAAGGTAGGGTGTGTGTTTACAATTGATTGTAAAGGTTGATAGTGGAACTGCTTCATAGGGTATAAGAAGTTAGATTCTCTCGTTTCTCAGTGTGCATGGAGGTCACCGTTAAAGGTGCTCAAATGTTGGAATTCTTTAATACGATGAGTCAATGAACTTTTGCGTTTTCCTGTGGAGAATAATTTATGTGCGGTTGACTCAAGTGTTGTCAAGAGCCATTGAAGCACATAGGGGTGTACAACTTGCAAGGACAAATCAAACACACCCACAGTTTGATAGAACACTATGCAGAGGTAGAAATCGATAAAATGGTTATTATGGAGCCAAATGCACAAGGTTTGAGAAGGTGTTATTAGAAGAGGGAAGAACTTGGTACACAGGAAGTAAGACAAAATAGATGATTCAACTGAATTTTCACGAGGTCACTATTTAGAAATAACTTTTTTTCTCCTTCACTGCTCATTTAAATGCATTCCTATGTGATACTTTTGTTTTTATTTTGGGTTCTATCAGATGAGATAAATCAACTATCATGCATATCTGATCAGAATCTGGATTAGAGGCAAAAGTTAGCTCAAAAATCAAAGTGCTCGGAATCGTTCAAGACCTGAATGACCACATCCATATCAGCAAAATGATCCCAACACAACTCGTTTCGTTCAAAACAGATTTCATATGAGGAAGATAGAACTCATTGTCCGCTTTGCCAAATAGAAGAAATTTTGAAAAAAATTGTATAGTCATTGCACAGTCAGTAATACGAACTGCTGAGGTGGTAGGTGATTGTACAAAGTCAAGGTTGGTCAATGGCCAATCTGGAATCACCAAGTGGCATGTTTTTATTGGTCTACGGGTGTGGTGATTGGAAAGTTTTGTTTGGTTGAAGGTGGTCCAATGAGGAGTAGACAAGTGCCAAACCCAAAGGCCACCATGTGTCCCTCCACAAAGGAATGGTATCGGCATGCAATAAAATTTTTATGTAGGCGTCAGGGTTCAACCTAGCGACCTCCTCTGTACAAGCCAAACACATTGCCATTGCACTCATGGTATGTTTCTTAAAAAGTATTTGTTTCCAAATGTATTTGTTGTTAAATGGTTAGGTGATTGGGGGTTAGGAGGGAGTCATCCCACAGGTCAGCCCCCTCCATGTGAATACCATAACATTTTAAGATTAACAGTTAACACTAATTGTCAGGGCTACAACAAACTGTAATTGCTTGACATAACTGTGGCATTATCCAACACCATGTGACCTCTACACGAAGACCAAAGGTTAATGGTTAAGCATACCCACAACATTTTATGCCACGACATGTGAACACTCCGCTTAAGCTGCCAACTAACGGTTTAGCCTAAATGTGTGCGTAATGTGCTAATCCGTAGTTATCTGTTAATTAATCAAGCTTAATGTTAATTAAAATAGAGATTAATTCGAGAAAAAATTCAGCGGTGCCACCAAATTTGGGACTAACTCCAAAATTAGTGGGTCTGACTGGAGTTCCTCCAGTTTTAGTGGAGGTTTACTAGGAGAAACATTTTTGGTCATAACTGTGGTAAAATTTGACCAAATGAGGATAAGAAAAAAAGGTGTTCCTAGATGATTTGGATTCTCTGAACACAATGGAATAGGTTTCACAGGTACAAAGGCACTTCTCTATGTGCTTTTTATACATTGAAGTTTTAGGAAGCCTAGGACCATCAGGAGAAGATGTCAAGTCTAAATTAGCTGTATCCAATTGTAGAGCTTGAACAATCATGTTTGGGGTTTTTGGATGCTCTAAGTCCATTGAAGCATGTTTCAGGAGTTGAAGAGCATTGTAAACTATACTTTTTTCCATTTTGAGCAAATATAGAGGCCCAAGCCATGGAATCTAGACCAAGGAGATGTAGGCTAGGAGGGGTGAACTCCTTTATCAAAACATTCTGTTAAGTGTTCTTTTTGATGGTTTGATGTACATTTACTTCTTGTTGTTCAACACTTGTTTTTCATGTTATTTTGCTCATGATTCTAACATAAAACTTGACATAAATTTCCCTTTTTTTATTCACAAACACCATAAGAGAATCATGCACTTGAATCAATTGAAAAGCATTTGTTTATAAATTTGAAGTTGAAATTAGCACAACAAAACTAAAATTCAATAACATATCAAGCTGGTATGAGAGTCAAGTTATTTTCCTAATTGCTTGAGTTTTGTGCAAGTAGGGTTTCAATGGTTGCAAATTTGCGAAGCTTATTGATGCATTATAAGTGTGATGGTAACTTCAACAAGTGATGTTTATAATCCATCTTCCTTAGCAATATTCTTTGATGAAGAGATGTTGCAAGATCTTATCATCATGAGACATTTGGTGAAAGAACTATATGAAGATAGGAAGGAGAACACTATAATTGAAGAGAATTTAATGGCCATGAAGGAGGAGAAGCAAGATCTTCTTGAAAAGATGCATGAGATGGAGATTCAACTCCTTGATGCTAAGAAAACCCTAGCCAAGTATGTGCATGGAAATGAGGTATGCAATTCAAGTTTATATTCAATTTCCTCTCAAAATGAATGTTCTGGTGCTTTTGAAAAACACATTAGAGGAATAGGTTCCAAATTATTGATGAAGATGGGCTATGAAGGTAAAGGGTTAGGTAAACATGCACAAGGCATAGTTGAGCCAATTGTTGTTGAGGAAAGGCCTAGGTATTTGGGTCTTGGTTATGGAAAACATGATGGAGAATGCTCCAAAGCCAAGGAGGCACATGATGGTATTCCAAGAAGGAATTTTATTACATGTTCATTACCTCAAGCTTGTGAATTTTGTGTTCATGAAGAATGCAAAAGTTTTATACCCACTTTACAAGAAGATGCTCATAAGCATGAAACTAGTGGAAATGCCAAACAAGAGGATGTTGAAAGATCTAAGGTCATTTAAACCATTGTTGGTATTCCAAAGAGAGTCACTACCTCATCAAATTCACCTCCTAAAGAAGGTGACAGAGGTGAATGTGAAAGGTATAAATCTTCCTTTAATCAAGTTTATTTTGATTATGATAAATATGATAACTCTTCACATAAGATTTGGAGAGATTTTACATATTCTTTTTGTGGTTTGAATAACCATATTGTTTCAAGGTATTGGAAGAGGATAGCCATACACAAGAAACTTTCGAAACAAAAGAGACTGAAAGCCAAAGGTCCATTGGATAATGGAGGCTATGTTGAAAAGAAGATGCAATTATTTTTCACTCATTTCCATAAGAAGGGTCATCTTGTCGACAAGTGTTGGACTTTGCATCCAACAAGTCATCCACGACATTTGAAGAAGGTGGAGAGAGATTTTAGAAAAGATGGAAAAGAGGATTCTATAATTGATGCGAGTCAGGATGATACACATGATGAAGTGCAGCTGAAAAAAGCATCATTGAATTCATTTAGAAAGAGATGGTTGGATTTATTAAATAAATAAGGCATTGCATTTCTTTTGATAATTGATGTAAATAAGACATGATTTGAATTTCCTTATTGATGTGTTTCATTGTTATTTGGATGCATTTATTTTCTCTTGAAAGTATGTCGCATATTGCATGAAGAAAGACATTAGAAAAGTAGAATTATGGTTACTCACTTAGATGCAACAAAGATGGAAATTTGCAATTACAAATTTTCGTGTATGTTGCATTCTTGAACTTGCATGTTTACTCCAGGAAGGTGTTCAAAAGTGGAGCATGTTGAATCAATTTGTTGCAACAAATTTGGTCATTTCAACTCTTTAAATACTTGTACATACCTATGGGATCCTTGTACTTGTGATTGTACTTGTGAGGGAATTGAGAATTGTGATACATGCAAGAGAGTTTGTGTGTGTGAATAGTGGAATTTTTTATAGTTCCATTGAGTTTGAACATGCATGAGTGTTGGCTTGTGTTGTCGATTGATTGTACATGTATGTTATATCGACTTGGAAGAGTTGATTTTGCTTCCAGAGATGAAAGGGAGATGTGACGAACTGTGTCATGAGAATGTGGAATTCTTGTCGTAAATTTTTAAATTGTTGTACATGTTTTTGCTTGACTTGAAAGTCAATTGTTTGAAGAAGCATGTTTTATTGATTAATGTTTAGTCGATATTTTATACACCATGATGTAAGGGTACATGGCGATGTTCACATGATGTGACATTTGTTGCTTTGAAGAAGCAAAAAGTAGAGGTCGTTAAGTTATGTTCTTGCATGAGTGTTTTTTAAACACCATTAATATTGAAGGGTGTTTCTTGTGATAAGATGTCGCACGATTTTGGAAGTTCCATGCTTGAGAAAGAGGCTCATGATCAACCTTCACTTTCAAATCATGAAATGAGCAGCATGTTAATACCGAAGGATGATGGAATCAAGAAGTGAAAGTGGATAAGAATGCCAAAAAACAACTTGCAGCCATTGTATGCGATTTGATGTGTTGACGCCAAGAAGCAAAAGAGATGGCAAATGCATTCTTCCAGATGTGGAATTTGGAACCATGGAGGTAAAAGAACGGTCATTTCTTTTCTTATTATTATTGATATTAGAAATCATTGTTATAGTTCACTCAGATGGACTTAACTTGGAAAAGTGGTTTCCAAGGAGAAGCTTGCATCGAATGCATGTGATGTAAAGGAGGAACATGATTCTCAGTGGCAAGGCCATTAGTCAACTTTCCAAGCACCGAGGCATTGATTTAGTATAGCATGGTAATCAGAAAGTAGCCATCAAGTGTTGGATTGGGTCAACAACAAAAGGAGAACATTGGTTGAAGTGGCAAAGCCATTAGCAAGACAACACATGTTAGTGAAGCCAAGTGGTTGTCATGGAGATTTTTCCAAGTAGAATCGATTGATAGAACTTGGGAAGGAGAATACTATTCAACTCTCATTAGAGAACCAACTTTTGTGGGTCCAAAAGCCTGTCAATGGAAAGGAGTGATCGAAATTTGGATTAGGGGCAAAAATTAGCTCAAAAATAAAAGTGCTTAGAATCATTTGAAACCTCAATGAATGTGTACATCTCAAAAAAATGATCCCACCACAACTCGTTCAGTTCAAAACGGAGTTCACATGAGGAAGATAGAGCCCACTGACCGCTTTGCCAAACAAAAGAAATTTTGAAACAAATTTACAGTCACTGCACAGTCAACAATACATACTGCTAACATTGTAGATGATTGTACAAATTCAAGGTTGGTCAATGGCCTATCCAGATTTGCCAAGTGGCATGTTTTTATTGCTTTATTACATACTGCTAACATTGTAGATAATTGTACAAATTCAAGGTTGGTCAATGGCCTATCCAAAGTTGGCAAGTGGCATGTTTTTATTGCTTTATGAGTGTGGTGATGTGGGAGGTTTTGTTTGGTTGAAGGTGGTCCAATGAGGAGGGGACAAGTGGAAAGCATGGAGGCCGCCACGTGTCCCTCCCCAAAGGACCGGTATCAACACACAATAAATTTTTTAATGGAGGCGCAAGGGTTCAACCCCGCGACCTCCTCTGTACAAGCCAAACACATTACCGTTGCACTCGTGCTATGTTTGTTAACAAGTATTGGTTTCCAAATGTATTTCTTGTTAAATAGTTAGGAAATTGGAATTTAGGAGGGAGAAAGCCCATGGGCCATCCCCCTCCATGTGAGCACCATAACATTTAACAGTTAACGATTAACACAACCACCAGGCATATAGCAAACCGTAACCGCTTGCCATAATTGTGGCATTATCCACCACCATGTGACCTCTACATGAAGACTGGAGGTTAAGCATACCTGCAAAATTTTATGTCACAACATGTGAACACTCTGCTTAAGCCAACAACTAATGGTTTAGCCTAAAAATGCACTTAATGCAATAATCCGCAGTTATCCGTTAGTTAATCAAACTTAATTTTAGAAGAAAGAAGGATTAACTTGGTCCATTCAGTGTGTCCGACAATTATATTTGGTTTTCCTCCTTGGAGCTTGATGAATACTATAAAAACACCGTGTGTTTACACTACCAATTGCAAACATGAGGGGTTGCTTTTCAAATACCCTATCATGGGAACAGTTCATGGATGCCTCATGCAGAATTGATTGCAAAGCAAGAAATTTAGGCTACCATAGACCCTTACACCAAAAACCAAGGCTTTAATTGTGATAATGGAAATGTGTTTAAATGGAAACGCCTATGGAGAATAATAGCAGATAAATTTGATCCGGAGACAATACCCTTCGAGGGTAAAGGTTTTAGTTTCACTGAGGCTATGAAAATCGCTTCCCTTCGCTAAAACTAAGGAAGCTATTAAGTGCCTCAAGCATCCTTAGCGATCCCGTTTCTTTGGTTCACCATCCTTACTATCAGATTTCTCGTTTTCATGCTTGCTGAATTATTTTTCAAGATTGTTTCCTCAATCCGACATTTCAACTCCTGCAATGTTTTCCTCTCTAATTCCTTCCAATCAGACACGAAGTTTCTCTCCTCCTTAAATGAAGTCAGGTGTGGCTGTATTACAGGACTGCTCTCTATAGCACCACTTCAATCCGTTGCCTCTACTACTTTGGCTCTCACAGTTTCACCAGTTCCATTGGCCTCTACCATTTTCACCATGTGTGCTTCGACCTTGACGATTTCGACCTCACAGGCAAACGCAGAAGTGTCGTCCTCGTCGGTGGTCATTGATGAAAACAACGCGAGAAAATTCATTGGAACAACACCCGCGCCATCGCCACGTGGTCAAATTGTAGGGTTAGCTATTGTTCCATGGAGTAGTTGTTGTTAACCCAGTTCCCAGTTTATGTAGTGTGCATAGGACGAAAATGGAGGGCTCTCATTGGCAGGCTCACATATAGCCCGAGCCAGGCCTGATGCATGAGACTGACACTGGATTGTATTGCTGATTCTTTGTAATTAGATGGACATAAACGCGGTTAGACGTGGTTAATTATTTCACTGCCGTTCATGTCTATATGATTGCAGAATATTTGGAAAATCAGCGCAGGCCATGTCCATTTGATTGCAGAATATTTGGATAATCAGCACATAAGCTCACGGGTGTAGAATATTTGGAGAATTAGCACATAAGCTCACGGGTGGAGATGAGGAACCACAAAAACCGCTCGCAAGCCATGGTCAAACAAACGATGACCAGCGCAAAACCCAACCCTTTCCACGAGGACGACGAAATGGGGAGCTAAGATTGGATGCGCTGCACACCCCGCAAAGAAAACACCCTTCAGGTGTAATTACTGTCTGTTCTATAGTGTAATTAGTGTCACGTTCTATGTATCAACAAAACTATTGGCCAACCATTTATTACAAGCTCCCCCGTTCTCTGCTCCCAGGTGTATAAAGTGCGACGTGAAACGGTAGAGTAAGTTAAAAGCTATCAGCAAACTAAATTTCAATGAGCCCCGTGAAAAAGTCTTGACTTGAATTACTCTCTCTGCACTTACGTGTACGAAGTGCGACGTGAAGCTGTAAAGGAGTCAAAGAGGCCCGTGAAACCGTGTGAACTAGATTTACTCTATCTGCTCCCACGCGTACGAAAGGAACGATGAGGAGGTAAGTTCATTCAAAATTATCCAAAAGTTTTCAAGAAACAATGCGGAATAAATTTCTCCATAAAATTTAATGAGACTTTTTGGAGATTTTGGTGACGGAATCCGGTGGAGGAAATTGAGGTTAAATCTTGATTTGTTACAGGAAAAATGGTTTTTTAATTGTATATTTGGATTCAGCACCCTGAAAAACCCCTGGGGCACTTTGATTGTGCAGAAACTAGCTATCAAACTTGTGATTCCAATAAATTGCTGCCAGATTTTGACTAGAAAAACCCACCTGAAAAGCTTCCAAAAAATCTCATTATAAACAACTGCAAAATGTAATCTCCTCACCCAGATATCATCAGATATCAGATATTCAAAGTTCGAGATATTTCCTTTAGTATGAATAGTCTCCACGACTATTAAAACGGCATATTTGAAGGCTGCCCATGCACAAGAAATTTCTACCTAATTTTAGTGTCTTCACTTACATATTGAAAATTTCAAATATTTCCATTCGAATTGTTAGTCTCCAATCTGTTCAAAATGCTCAATAAAAAAATTTAGTCTCCCCACTTAGATGTTCAAAGTTCGAGATATTTCCATTAGTATGAATAGTCTCCACGACTATTAAAACGACATCTGTTAAGGCTGCCCATGCACAAGAAATTTCCGCGTAATTTTAGTGTCTTCAATTACATATTGAAAATTCCAAATATTTCCATTCGTATTGATGGTCTCCAATTTATTCAAAATATTCGTACATCCTATAATTCCTTTAGATAATATTTTATATATATTGTTTTGTAAGGGACTGCCATTTCTCTTTTGGTCGAGTTAGCATGACTTGGTATTTAACAATTTATTTATTATTTTTAATAGTTTTATTTTTAATTTATTTACTTAATTTAAATTAACATTATTATTGTTAAATTAAATATTATATTATATATGGGATTTTTTTACTTCTGAATTTTATTATATGAATTATTTTCTTAATTATTAATTAATTGGTATATATGTTTGATATAGACATTGAGAAAATATGGAATTAGAAGGGTATTATTCTAAGTTTTATGTTTTTTTTTTTTTTTATCTTCTTTAAGTTAGAAATATAACAGAATGAACCATATAAAAAAAGGTATATCACTTGTAAAGATGATTTACCTGTTAGAGAATACTTTTCAAACCATATAACATTTCAGAAATAATCCACTCGTGACCTTTTGATTATTGGTGTATGTATTATGTAATTGACTTTGTTACAGGCTGCTTCTATGAACTAAATTTATTTCCATACTTGAAACGGTTTAATAGTCATGGTTAATCGAAGAATCGTTCATTATTCGACCAAGAGAGCAGGACACAACCAGTGAAGCTTCGTGTGTCATACCTGATCGAGAGTTCCAAATGACTTTTGGAAAATGTTACTCAATGAATCTTCCTGATTCCTCGAAGCTCATACTGATTATGCAGAATATTCCTTAATTCGTTTATTCTTTATTTCTTTTTCTAGAATATTGAATTGTTGCATTCAGAGGTGGTTGTCCTCTAGTGTAGAAGTGTAGGTGTTATAATGTATTTTGACTCGATAAATTACATAGAAATTAAAATAAAATATTAATTACAAAATGAAATAAAAAAATAATTATTATTTATTATTAATAATTAAATATTTAATCTTTTTTTTTAAGTTGCATGGGTATATTTATTTTGAAGTTTTATATTTAAAAAGAGATTTACATTTTGAGAAATTTGATCTTTTTCGGTTTTGTGAGTTATGATGAATTTATTCTGCATTTCTCAAGTAAAATGAATCTACACTAATCATTAATTTACACAACAATTGAATTGGAAATTATATTGATAATTGAAAATGATTTAAAGTATTTTTATTTGATCAATATCCTATTTATTTTTATTCCTATTTTACTGGAAACTAAAAAAAAAAAAAAATTATTTTCTTGGAAACTAAGTCAAGTATAGAGAAACTACACAAAATTCAACTATTTATTTTTATTCCTATTTTACTAGAAACTAAAAAATAAAAATAAAAAATATCTTATTTTCTTAGAAACGAAGTAAAATATAGAGAAACTACACAAAATTCAAAGGCATTTGATAGAATAAGAAATCCGTTCCTTTGAAATTTCTTAGAAACCAAGTAAAGTATAGAGAAACTACACAAATTCAAAGGCATTTGGTAGAATAAGAAACCTCTTCCTTCGAAATTTAATGAGTAATTTGATTTTTCTTAAATAAAATTGATGAATTTCAATCTAATATGAAAATAATAACAAGGAATCGCTATCTTTTATGACAAAACATAGTTGTTAATTAGTGATAATGTAGATTAAGATAGTAATTCTCAGTTATTATTTTCAAATTAGATTGAAAGTCATCATTGTATTTGAGGAAAAATCAAATTTCTCACCAAATTTTAAAAAAGCAAGTTTCTTACACTTTATATAATTCTAATTTTAAAATTATTAAATTAAGATAAAAATAAAATAAACCTAAAAAATATTATCTAAAATTTATTTTTTATATTAAAATTATAATATAAAATTAAAAATGATTGAATATTCCAAAAATATTGTTATGGAAAGAGAAAGAAAGATAGAAAACTTACATTATATTATTCCATAAGGTATCTATGTCCACACACACAATTTTACATTCAGATATTACTTTACTATATAGAGTTTTTGAGATCTAATTGATTGCTAGTTTAGGAGGAGAGGTTGAGAGAATTTCTCAACCATCTCCAACAACTCACAAACCAACTTCTCACATATAGAATGTAAGCATTAACTCCAAGTGTCCCCATTAATGCTTACATTACATAAATTATTGAAACCACCCATAACAACAAAATACAAAATCATTTTTTAAATGGGTTACAAATTACAGATCGGCATGGGCTCCATCAAGTTACCTCATGACCCTCATAAATGTGTAGTCAGCAAGTCAGATTCCCGAGTTCCACTCCTTAACCCCCGAATCAAGGATCTCTCGAAATCAATTACTGAACAATTTCCCAAGCTATCGCATAACCTCATGAGAAAACCACTCCCTCATCTTCAGCAAATGAGTGATTCTTCCCTAGAACCACAATTTCTATACTATCTAAACAACCATCCATGTTGAGCCTTTTCATTGAAGTGTAGTTGTTCTAATAGAGTTTGAGAGGTTCAAATTCTTCATTGAATTCATCATCAGAATTCAATGAATATTCATTGTGGCTATGTTTTCTGATTCTTTTACCTCCCCTTTTAATAAATCATTGGCATGGTCATTGCAATTCCACGTTGTATGCCCAATTTTCCTATAGTAGTATCATTCAAGTTCACTTTTATTTTCATTTTTCTTTCTCTTCTTTGTCTTTGAAAATAATGCATTTTCTATTTGAGAATTTCCTTTTGTATCCTCTAGTTTTAACCTCCTTTCCACTACCAAAAGTGCTGCAATTATATCATCTAATGTGCGTGAATACATTTGACTTAAGGTGAAGACGACATTGATAAAACTTGAAGGCAAACTATTTAACAAGATGGATTTTGCGTCCTCGTCTTTCACCTTGGCACCAAATTTAGTTAATTGTCTTATAAGAGACATTAAATTATTTACATGAATACACATATGTGTCTCTTCATTCATTTTTAGTTTAAATAACTGCAATTTTATGGAAAATTTTTCATTTCTAGCTTTGCACTAAACTGTTGAATCAAGTGTTCTCATATTTATTTAGATGGTTTAGTGAGATCTACATAATGTAACTATGAGTCTGAAAGAGAAAGTCCAATAATGAACTTAGCTTTATCATCTCTACTTTGCCATTCAAGTAAATGTTTGGCATCTGTAGGTGCCACTTTTGTACCCTTCACTATGCTCCACAAATTTTTCTTCATTAATTGCACTTGTACTTTTACTTTCCAGGAGGGGAAGTTTAGACCACTAATTTTTTCTAAAACCATAAATTCTAGGATGAAAGAAGAAGAAAAAATACCCTTTTAAACTTCAATACTGTTGTACCTTTCTGCAATAAAAAAATGCTTCAATTGCTTTGTGAAAATCGCACTCCACTTTCCCTTGCTGCCAGCTCCTCCTCTAACCATATATATGCCATCACTAGTTTGACTCCAACAACGATATTGATCTTCTATTGAATGTTAGTTTTTTTGTGTTAATTTCAACTTCAGATTTATAAAAAATTTCTTGTCAATTGCTTCAAGTGCATGATTCCCTTATGGTTTTTGTGAATCAAAACAGGGAAATTTATGCCAAGTTTTATGTTATAATCATGAGCATAATAACATGAAAGAAAAGTGTTGAACAAAAGAAAGTAAATGTACATCAAACCATCAAGAATAATTCTTAACAAATATTTTGATAAAGGATTTGATCCCTCTTGGGCTACATCTCCTTGGTCCAGCTTGCATGGCTTGCGCCTCTGTATTTTCTCAAAATGGAAAAAAGTATACTTTACAATGCTCTACAACTCCTGAAACCTATTTCAATGGACTCAGAGCATCAAAAACCCAAAATATGACTCTCCAAGCTCTGCAATTAGATTACAACTGATCTAGACTTACCTCCTCTCGTGGTGGCCCTAGGCTTCTTAAAACTTAAAAGTGGAAAAGTCACATATAGAAGTGTCTATTTGCCTCTACAACCTATTCCATTGTGTTCAAAGCATCCAAATCATCTAGTAACACCTTTTCCTGATCCTCATTTGGTCGAATTTTTCCAAAGTTATGACAGAAACTGTTTCTCCTAGTAAACCTCCATTAAAATTGGATGAACTCTAGTTAGTCCCACTAATTTTGGAGTTAGTGCTGAATTTGGTAGTACTGGTAGATTTTCCACTAAATTAATCTCTAGTTTAATTAAAATTAAGCTTGATTAACTAACGGATAACTGCAAATTAGCGCATTAAGCACACATGTAGGCTAAATAGTTAGCTAGCAGCTTAAGTAGAGTGTTCACATGTTGTGGCATAAAATGTTGCGGATATGCTTAACCTTTAACCTCCAGTCTTCGTGTAGAGGTCACATGGTGGTGGATAATGCCACGGTTATGTCAAGCAGTTACGGTTTTCTATAGCCCCGACGGTTAGTATTAACCATTAAATGTTATGGTGTTCACATGGAGGGGGGTGGCCCACGTGCTCGCTCCCTCCTAACCCCCAATTGCCTAATCGTTTAACAAGAAATACATTCAGATACCAATATTTGTTAAGAAACTTAGCACGAGTGCAACGGTAATGTGCTTGTCTTGTACAGAGGAGGTCATAGGGTCGAACCCTGGTGCCTCCATAAAAAATTTATTGTGTGTCGATACCGGTCCTTTGGGGAGGGACATGTGGTGGCCTCCATGCTTGCCACTTGTCCCCTTCTCATTGGACCACCTTCAACCAAACAAAACTTGCCACATCAATGCACTCATAAAGCAATAAAAACATGCCAATCGGAAAATCTGTATAGGCCATTGACCAACCTTGAATTTGTACAATCACCTACCACGTTAGTAGTCCATACTATTGACTGTGTAGTGATTGTACATTTGTTTCAAAATTTCTTTTCTTTGGTAAAGCGGTCAACGGGCTCTATCTTCCTCATACAAACTCTGTTTTGAACGAAAATATTTGTGTTGGGATCATTTTTTTGAGAGAGACACATTCATTCAAGTTTCGAATGATTCTAAGCACTTTTGTTTTTGAGCTAATTTTTTCGCCTAATCCAAATTTCGATCACTCCTTCCCACTGACAAGCTTTTGGACCCACAAAAGTTGGTTCTATGATGAGAGTTGAATAAAATTCTCCTTCCAAAGTTCTATCAATCGATTCTACTTGGAAAAATCTCCATGAGAACCACTTGGGTTCACTGACATGCCTTGCCTTACCAATGGCTTGGCACTTCAACAAATGTTCTCCTTTTGTTGCTGACCCAATCCAACAATTGTTGGCTACTTGCTGATTAGTATGTTGTACCAAATCAATCCCTCGGTGCTTGAAAAGCTGATTAATGGCCTTCCCACTGAGAATGATGTTCCTCCTTTGTATCACATGCATTCGATGCAAGCTTCTCCTTGGAAACCACTTTTCCAAGTTAAGTCTATCTTAGTGAACTACAACAATAGGTTCCAATATCAATAATAATAAGAAAAGAAATGACCATTCTTTTACCTCCACGGTTCCAAATTCCACATCTGGAAGAATGCATTCGCCATCTCTTTTGCTTCTTGGCGTCAACACATCAAATCACATACAATGGCTGCAAATTGCTTTTTGGCATTTTTATCCACTTTCGCTTCTTGATTCCATCATCCTCTAGTATTAACATGTTGCTCATGTCATGATCTGAGAATGAAGGCCAATTATGAGCCTCTTGCTCAAGCATGGACCTTCCAAAATCGTGTGACATCTTGTCACAAGAAACACCCTTCAATATTAATGGTGTTTAAAAAACACTCATGCAAGAACATAACTTGATGACCTCTACTTTTTGCTCCTTCAAAGCAACAAATGTCACATCTTGTGAACATCGCCATGTACTCTTACATCATGGTGTATAAAATATCAACTGAACATGCTTCTTTAAACAACTGACTTTCAAGTCAAGCAAAAACATGTACAACAACTCGACGATTTACAACAATAATTCCACATTCTCATGACACAATTCATCACATCTCCCTTTCATCTTTGGAAGCAAAATAAACTCTTCCAAGTCGATATAACATACATGTACAACCAATCGACCACATAAGCCGACACTCATGCATGTTCAAACTCAATGAAACTATAAAAAATTCTACTGTTCACACACACAAACTCTTATGCATGTATAACAATTCTCAATTCTCTCACAAGTATAATCACAAGTACAAGGATCCCACTGGTATGTACGAGTATTTAAAGAGTTTAAATGACAAAATTTTCTGCAACAAAGTGAGTCAACATACTGCACTTTTGAACACCTTCCTGGAGTAAATATGTAAGTTCAAGAATGCAATATACATGAAAATTTGTAATTGCAAATTGCCATCTTTGTTGCATCTAAGTGAGTCAACATAACTCTACTTTACCAACATCTTTCTTCATGTAATATGCAACATACTTTCAAGATAAAAGAAATGCATCCAAATAACAAGGAAATGCATCAATAAGGAAATGCAAATCTTGTCTTATTTGCATCAATTATCAAAAGAAATGCAAGGCCTTATTTAGTTAAGAAATCCAACCATCTCTTTCCAAATGATTTCAATGACGCTTCTTTCAGCTGCACTACATCATGTGTATCATCCTGACCCACATCAATTATAGAATCCTCTTTTCCATATTTTCCAAAATCTCTCTCCACCTTCTTCAAATGTTGTGGATGACTTGTTGGATGCAAAGTCCAACACTTGTCTACAAGATGACCTTGCTTATGGAAATGAGTGAAAAATAATTGCATCTTCTTTTCAGCATACCCTCCATTATCCAATGGACCTTTGGCTTTCAGTCTATTTTGTTTCAAATTTTCCTGTGTATGGTTATCCTCTTCCAACACCTCCAAACAATATGGTTATTCAAACCACAAAAAGAATATGTAAAATCTCTCCAAATCTTATGTGAAGAGTTATCATATTTATCATAATCAAAATAAACTTGATTAAAGGAAGAATTATACCTTTCACATTCACCTTTGTCACCTTCTTTAGGAGGTGAATTTGATGAGTTAGTGAATCTCTTCAGAATACCAACAATGGTTTCAATGACCTTAGATCTTTCAACATCCTCTTGTTTGCCATTTCCACTAGTTGCATGCTTATGAGAATCTTCTTGTAAAGTGGGTATAAAACTTTTGCATTCTTCATGAACACAAAATTCACAAGCTTGAGGTAATGAACATGTAATGAAAGTCCTTCTTGGAATACCATCATGTTGGACACAGATTGTCAGTGATGTCAATATGGAAATATTCAAGGAGTAGATAGAGCCAAGAGGAGCACACAGAGTTATCGGAGCCAAGAGGAGGAGACAGAGCCACCAGAGGAGCAAACATCGCAAAGAGCAGACAGAGCCAATGGAGGCATGCAAATAAGTCCTTAGAGATCTTATATGCATGTAGGTAATAGTTATCGGAGCAACAACGCCAAAGGAATACTCTATCGAAGGAATAGAGCTATCACATATCACATATGCCAAGAGTAAGGTTCATAAGCGGAGCAATATATATATACAAACAAAGTAAAAACAATGGAAAAATATATATATGCATGCATTTAAACACTATTGGCGGGCAAACTATGCATTCCCGACAATACACTATCGGAGCCCAAAACTCACGTATATATACCATTACCTATCGGAGGTGGAAACTGGACTTGAAATTTATTACATGTGAGTGGTGAGTCATATCGGGTCCAACACCTAATATCGCATCGAAAAAATGGAGTGGTATGCGTTAACGTCAAGCCCTGACCCTGTGTGACTTGCGATTACCGATAACAATATCGCATTAGACCTCCGCCAAGGGCAACCCCTAATTGCGATGAACGTATGCAGAACCACTGCTACATTATAGTTTGACTCAATGCTATTTCACATCTGCCATGTTGGAAGTGATCCATTGCAAGTTATGAAGGGGTGGCACTATAAACTGCGATTGCAATTACACACGGACTCGAAGGGGTTATCAATTGCTACTTAATACCATATTGCATCCGATCCATCGAAGTAGTGGAGGATCGGCCGTCAGCCATTGGCGGAGTCATGGGTCCAATATATAAAGGACCCCCGGGAGTCACGAATCACCGATTGAAATTTAAGCATGGACCCGATACAAGAATAGGCTGAACATCAGGTAAATGGGATGATTCACAGTGATATTGATTGTGATTGGACGTGGCAATCCGTTAAATGAAGTAGAACTCTATGCATGCCCACAATCATTCTTAAAGGAGTGTTGTTATAGTCGTAACCAGTAAGATGTGTTCTCCATGGAGTTTTGGACCTCTCAAATGAATCTACGTGTCCTCAGAAAGTCAGTGAACTTGCACAACGTAGAGGAAGTTGCAGCAACCGAGGAGGAAGCCTAAGAGGTAGTGTAAGCGGAAATGAATGGAAAAAGGCATGGGAATGTATAAAATAGTAAAAACAGAGAACTATTTGTGTTGTAGTTGTGGTGAAGAACCAGAGTGTGAGGTAGCAGAAGCAGCAGAGGCAAGGGAGTAGGAGTGAGTGAACCTCAGCTGAATAGAGTGCAGCAGCATACCAGTTTATACCAAGGTTGGGTTGGAGCCTCGGAACTGAACAAGACTAAAGTCATTAGGGGTAGGTGCTCCTAAGTGCAGAACCACTGCAAAACAAAGATGGTGCTCTGGAGGTTGGAGCTTCACTGAAATCCAAGTTGGAGCTTGGTAACTATTCACAATCAAATTTATACTTATATTGTATTTATTTCATTGCACTATCTTGAGGTTTAATAAAAGCATTAATTCCAGCTGTTGATTTCTGTGTTCTGTGTATACATATACATATCTATATATGTTTTTGGCAATCACTAGAATAATTAAAAAATTAGTAAGAAATATTGATTCACCCCCCTCTCAGTATTTCCAACACATCATGTGCCTCCTTGGCTTTGGATCATTCTCCATCATGTTTTCCATAACCAAGACCCAAATACCTAGGCCTTTCCTCAACAAAAATTGGCTCAACTATGCCTTGTGCATGTTTGCCTAACCCTTTACCTTCATGGCCCATCTCCATCAATAATTTTGAACCTTTCCTTTAATGTGTTTTTCAATAGCACCAGAACATTCATTTTGAGAGGAAATTGAATATAAACTTGAATTTCATACCTCATTTCCATGCACATACTTGGCTAGGGTTTTCTTAGCATCATGGAGTTGAATCTCCATCTCATGCATCTTTTCAAGAAGATCTTTCTTCTCCTCCTTCATGGCCATTAACTTCTCTTGAATTATAGTGTTCTCCTTCCTATCTTCATATAGTTCTTGCACCATATGTCTCATGGTGATAAGATCTTGCAACATCTCTTCATCAAAGAATATTTCTAAGGAAGATGAATTATAAATATCACTTATTGAAGTTGCCATCACACTTGTAATGCATCAATAAGCTTCACAAATTTGCAACCATTAAAACCCTACTTGCAAAAAACTCAAGCAATTAGGAAAATAACCTGAATCCGATACCAACTTGATATGTTATTGAATTTTAGTTTTGTTGTGCTAATTTCAACTTTAGATTTATAATCAAATTCTTTTCAATTACTTCAAGTGCGTGATTCTCTTATGGTGTTTGTGAATCAAAAAAGGGAAATTTATGTCAAGTTTTATGTTAGAATCATGAGCAAAATAACATGAAATACAAGCATTGAACAACAGAAAGTAAATGTACATCAAACCATCAAGAATAACACTTAACAATGTGTTTTGATAAAGGAGTTCACCCCTCCTGGGCTACATCTCCTTGGTCCATTTTCCATGGCTTAGGCCTCTATATTTGATCAAAATGGAAAAAAGTATAGTTTACAATGCTCTACAGCTCCTGAAGCATGCTTCAATGGACTCAGAGCATCCAAAAACCCCAAAGATGATTGTTCAAGCTCTGCAATTGGACTACAACTGATTTAGACTTAACCTCCTCTCCTGGTGGCCCTAGGCTTCCTAAAACTTCAAAGTGGAAAAATCACATAGAGAAGTGCCTCTATACCTATGCAACCTATTCCATTGTGTTCAAAGAATCCAAATCATCTAGGAACACCTTTTTATGATCCTTATTTGGTAAAATTTTGCCAAAGTTATGACAATTTTTTTTTCTCCTAGTAAACCTCCACTAAAACTGGAGGAACTCCAATTAGTCCTGCTAATTTTGGAGTTAGTACCGAATTTGGTGGTACCAGTGAATTTTCCATCGAATAAATCTCGATTTTAGTTAACATTAAGCTTGATGAATTAACAGATAACTACAGATTAGTGCATTAGGCGCACAATTAGGCTAAACCGTTAGCTGGCAGATTAAGCGGAGTGTTCACATGTCATGGCATAAAATGTTGTGCCTATGCTTAACCATTAACCTTCGGTCTTCATGTAGAGGTCACATGGTGGTCGATAATGCCACATTTATGGAAAGCAATTACGGTTTTTTGTAGCCCCAACAGTTAGTGTTAACCGTTAATCGTAAAATGTTATGGTGTTCACATGGAGGGGGTTGGCCCATGGGATGACTCCCTCCTAACCCTCAATCGCCTAACCGTTTAACAAAAAATGCATTTGGAAACCAATAATTTTTAAGAAACATACCGTGGGTGCAACGGTAATGTGTTTGGCTTGTACAAAGGAGGTTGTTGGGTCGAACCCCTGTGCCTCCATAAAAAAATTATTGTGTGCCGATATCGTTCCTTTGGGGACGGACACGTGGTGGCCTCCAGGTTTGCCACTTGTCCCCTCCTCATTGGACCACCTTCAACCAAACAAAACTTGCCACATCACAAACCCATATACCAATAAAAAACATGCCACTTGGCGATTCCATATAGGCCATTGACCAACCTTGAATTTGTACAATCACCTGCAACCTTAGCAGTCTGTACTACTGATTGTGTATTGACTGTACATTTCTTTTCAAAATTTCTTCTATTTTGAAAAGCGGTCAGTGAGCTCTATCTTCCTCATATGAAATCTGTTTTGAACAAAATGAGTTGTGTTGGGATCATTTTGCCGATATGGACGTGGTCGTTCAGGTTTTGAATGATTCCGAGCACTTTGATTTTTGAGCTAATTTTTGCCCCTAATCCAGATTCTAATTAGATATGCATGATAGTGGATTTATCTCATCAGATAGACCCCAACGTAATACAAAAGTATCACATAGGAATGCATTGAAATGAGCAGTGAAGGAGAAAAAAAAATATTTTTGAATAGTGACCTCGTGAAAAATTAGTTGGCTCATCTATTTTGTCTTACTTCCTGTGTATTAGGTTCTTCCCTCTTCTAATAACACCTTCTCACTCCTTGTGCATATGGCTCAATGATAACCATTTTATTGATCACTACCTGTGCTTAGTGTTCTATCAAACTGTGGGTCTGTTCGATTTGTCCTTGCAAGCTGTACACCCCTCTGCACTTCAATAGCTCTTGACAACACTTGAGTCAACCACACGTAAATTATTCTCCACGGGAAGATGCACAATTTCATTGACTCGTCATAGCAAATAATTCCAACATTCGAGCACCTTTAACGGTGACCTCTACGCACACTGAGAAATGAGAGAATATAACTTCTTATACCTTATGAAGTAGTTCCACAATCAACCTTTACAGTCGATTGTAAACACACACCCTACCTTACCTATCACTGTCACAAATCTTGTATGAGACTTAGGCTCCGATACCAAGAAAGAATGATAGAAAACTCACATTATATTATTCCATAAGGTATATATGTGTGCGCACACACACACACACAATTTTACATCCAGAAATTACTCTAATATATAGAGTTTCTTATATCTAATTGGTTCCTAGTTTAGGAGGAGAGGTTGAGAGAATTTATCAACCATAACCAACAACTCACAAACCAACTTCTCAGATATAGAATGTAAGCATTAACTCCAAGTGAAAGTAATCATTAATTCATCTCTTACTTTTTAATTATGTTTAACCATAAAAATATGTAAATATAAGATTCAAACATGACAATGCCATGATCATTCATGTGATGTTGAGGGGTTGATGACATAATTCATTTGAGACGACAATATTTGCATTCCCATACATCTGTTTATTATAATTGTTTTACTACTTGTGGGGTTTAAACTTTTTTAAATGATGGATTCATTTTTGTGTTTTGTTATAGCTTATTGACTGAAAATCAAATCTTATAGAATGTGTTTATAATTTATTTATTTTTCATTCGTGTAATAGTAGAAATTAGATAGTTGATAAATATTGGTAGGCATCATACTTATTTTATCATATATTTCACATTTTTGAAATTAAAGAAAAAAACATAAAAATTAACTTCTTATTATTAATTATAAAAGGATTATATGTAGATGTAGATGTAGATGTAGATCTATATATATATATAACCATGGAGATTCTCTCCATTTTATCACAGAGATTCACCTCTTGTAAATAAGCTTTGTTATGATACTATGAGAATTATCATGGTTTACTAATACTACATGTCCAAAAAAATCATAATTCATACTCATATGAGACAAGATCATATGATATTTTTTAATTAAATCAAAAGAGTAGAAATAGCATAAGTACTTTGGAAACAAATCTCAACCCTCGATTTTTTTATACTAGTAATAATATTCTAATATATTCATTGGAGGTTAAATCCCTACCATCTACTTAAAAATTACTGCTAATTAATTTAAAAGTCCTGAAGCCACATTCCAAAATAGACACGTCTTTTATGTACTTAATATAAATTAAAATTAATATTAATGTTTTTATTTATGATTTAAATATTTATTTAATAATTTTCATCCTCAATTAATTTTTTTGTAATTTCTCTTAAATGCAAGTCCTTTTCTTGAAAGGAATGGGATCTACGGGGTGGGGCATAGACGAGAGTTTGGACAAGTTCATGCTTGCGCTTCGTATCTCACTCTTGTCCTAAGGTGAAGTCCCAAAATATGAGCAAAGAGGGCCTCCTTCAATTAGAGTTTGGTTCCACACATCTTGGTTCTAATTGTGTTGCCTTTTCAACCCATTTCTAACTACTTTGTTTTTGACGTCAGTGTTTTTGAAGTGTCAACTCATAATGGAGGAGGATTAGTTGGACTACATAGATAGTATATATCATGAGAAGATCTTCCATGCATAATATGATTTGTACATACTAGCACAAGAACATTAGTAAATGTGGTTATATATACACAGATCAATGTCATTTTCATATGCCAATTGGTGTATAAAAGGTGGAAAATGTCATTGACATATATCAGCCAAATTTACTAATGTGGTTGTGCTAGTTGATGGCCAACATGCATGGCATGGATTTTTTTTTATCATGGTTAACCATGGTTGACATTGGTTGACTATGGTTAAAAATGGTTGATGAGGGTTGACCATGGTTGGCAAGGTTGATTGAGGTTGACTGTGGTAAACTATTAATCTAACAATGTATTTATGTTACATTAATCTAACAATGTCACATCAATGTTGACCATTACTACATTGTCACTTTAATGTTGACCATGGTACATGTTACATTAACCTTAATGTTAATGTTACATTTATGTTGAATATGGTTAACCATGATTGATCATAATTAACTTGGTTGACTTTGATAATTATGGTTGACCATGTTTTGACGATGTTGGATGCCACCAACATTGTAAAGGGATCTCCCCGATGTGAAGTCCCAATTAGACCTCACACCGTTTGGTGTAGTAGTCTCATTCAGTCATACATGCATCCATCATTGGAGTGATTAAAGATATGACTTGGGTATCAATCAACACAAGATAAAAAACACTACTTTGGGGGAGAAATAATGCGAGCTTTGTGACACATCCAATGTAGGCTATACAAGGGAAACTTCCACAAATGGTGAGGGAAACGAGCCACTAGTTAGAAAAATAATATCCTAAAGGGGGACATGAGGATAAAGAGAAAGGATTGTTGAGTACCTATAGATTAGTCCACATAGTAAACAAAAATTGTTAAAGAATAACAACATTCATAAAATAATAGCCATTACTAAGAAACAAAATAGTTCATCAACTTAGTATGTGAATAAATCAACATATACCATACATATAACTATAATAGTCCAACTATATATATGATACATGTATGAAAGAATGTAGTCTCATTGAACTTTTGATTAAAGGTGTATGATCCCAAGGAGAGTGTTACAAATAAGAATCACTATATCCAATAATGGAAGGAAAATCCACAAATTGCTTCTCCAAAGAATGCTCTATCTCTTATGCCTTACAAAGAAGCCACAGAAAAACCTCTAGAACCTAAGCCCTTCCAAAATCCACAACTCCATAAAGCCCCTTTTTGCTTGAGTTATGAAGAGCCATTTATAAAAGATACAATAAGCTTTGAGCTTTCCCATGACTCTTTGAATTCTATGACTACTCGTATTCTAATATGACTCATTACATTCATGTGTGGATTTTAATATTCCACATGTGTCCCTTGGACTTCATTACATGACATTTATTACATAACACAATTTACAAATGACACGGTGACCTAATAAGACAAAATTTCTAAAATGACAAAGACTCATTCAAATGGATAAATTATTTTCTTCTTCATGGAGTTCATTTGTGATGTAGGTGTGCCATGCTCTGAACTCATTTGAGATGTATTCGATCCGATCTGGAAAGTCTCCTTTGTAGCACTTCTTCACCTCCAATGCCTCTATTAGTATGTTCTTGGAACTTGACTATACTTTATTCCACAACCATGAAAGCTTCATGTGCGCTTTGACTAGTGAAAAGGCATACTGATGAATAATGTCCTTGATGACATCCAAACCTTCTTGTTTAGTTTCTTTCTTGATTTGTTAAATGTAATCCCTAAGCTCCCAAAAGCTAACCTCCTTACCTATAATTTCTTCAAGAGTTTTGATGGCAAGCATCCCATATTTCCGTATTAGAGACTCAAACCAATTATGTAGTTTGCTGTCTTCATCCATAGTATTAACCGATTTTGCTCCAAGATGAGAGTAATTCTCTAGGTGGAGTCTCAATTGAACTCTTTCTATATTGTCATAAACTTTGTCTTTCCTTTCCAAATGTTGTGGAGCATCCGGATATTTAGAAGCCCACTCATGCATCTAATCAACTATTGTGTTTTCTACCTTCGGGAGTTTCACCACTTCCTATGTATTCCTTTGAATGCTAATGAGAGGAGTCATGACCTGATGTATAACCATCATCTCTTCATATAGTCATTTCATAGTATCCTCCATTGGTCCTGGTTTTTCTTGCATGGCTGACTGCCATATTGCGGTATTAAAGTTATATGATGACAACCACTAGTTTTACACCGCAATATTCTCCACCTATTTCTTCACTACAACAAGTTCTCCTCTTAACCTAACATTCACATTGAATAAGTACTCCAAGCTATCCTGTGCCACTGTAGAAAATGCAGCATTTGTCGCCATGATTTCCCTTGGCTTTCTTCTAGTGTTAGAGGTGATCACCGTTTATGTTGCTACTGAGACTGGATTTTGAGGATCTTGCGGGAAGTATTTATGATTTTTCTACATGATTCTCTTCTTCAACTAATCAAAATTTATGTTGCATACAACCATGACTAGGTTTTCTAGTGAGGTTGTAATCCCCATCTCTCTAAATGGAAGATGTCCTCCCGTGAGTGATTGTTCATCTAGAGTATTAGAGTCATCATCCATGGGATGGATGCTATCTTGTTCCTTATATTGTTCCTCTTCCAACTCTTTATTCATCTACTCTTCTTCTAGCCTTTTCACTTCTTCCTCGTCTTGAAACTGCCTCTGTTGTTCTTCCTCTATCTATCTCCTCTTTTATTCTTCTATCTATTTATTTTCAAGTAAATCATACTACTTCTTTCTCTCCTCTTCTTCTTCTTCTTATTCTTATTCTCTCATTTCTGAATTTTTTTGGGTAGCTCTTATGTTTAAAGGATCAACCCTCCATTTTATGTTATTCTCACTTGATGAATACATGATCCTTTTCCTACGAGCTAACTTCATTACTTGAGGTGTTGTTTCCTCCTACTCCTGTTCCTGTTGCTTCAAGCCTTGAGCTGGTGGATCATGGGGTGAACTGGTCTTCATAGCTAGAATTGTCTTCGTTCTAGCATTGTACAAGTTCTTTATCCTTTCATATTCTTCTTTGAAAATTGATGAATACCCCATATTATGACTGACCCCTTGACAATTTTGCCTAACAATTCGCCTAGGATCATATGGATGAAAATATTTGGTGACGAAGTGTAGGTGATCCATATCCTGTATATTTTTTGTCATAACCTTGTGACTCTTTAATTCATACAATCTAATCCTCAATGCAAATATAGGCCAAGGGGATTTTTTCCTCCTGTGAAGAATTCATGATAATCCCTTGTCCAGTTGATTTTCCATTTCCTAAATGACCATCGTGTTTGTTATATCTCTATCTTATATTATGTCTGCATATCCTTGCCAAAATAAGTGGCCATCTGACTGCTATTGTCACTGCGAAACACAAGGTGAGAGTCATCCATGTGTGTGATGATCCATTCAATAGATTTTTTACATGGTGTGATCGAGAATATACATGTGATCCTTTGCACCCTAGACTTTTTAATTTTTATGAATGCATGCACATCTTCTAAGTTCCCAGGAAACTTCTCCTACATTAATGTGTTATAAGTCTTGCTCCATGTGACCTTTGTAGTCTTGTCAATAAAACATGTAGTGTCTGTGCATATAGAAATACTTGGCTTTACAACTTCTACAGGGTCATCAATGCTTACTTATGCAATTTCTTTGTAGACTTATTTTCATAGTGGAATGTCTCCAATAGATGATCACAAAGTGATAACACATGGTATGAACATATTTTTGTTGAATCACACTCATAACGACAATATCAAATTAAAACAACTAACTATGTAGAAATACTTGTAAATCACGTTCAAAGAGCCATTATGGATGATAGATCATGAAAAGAAATGAACGAAAACCTAAAATAACTTGCATGCAAGAAAAGGTACACATGAAAACTAGGAGGGCGCACATTCAAAGCACGAATGGAACATGCATGGTCATTTAGGGCTTCATAGTGTGCTCATGCACTCAAGAAAGAGGATAAAATTAATTAGGACACACTGTCACACCCTAAAGGATCTAAGGGGTGAGATAAAGGGCATTCATGTCTTCCTTGTATGCCCATGTGCCCAAGGAGACAAGGAGGGAACACTATCACACTCCGAAGGGATGAAGGATGAAGGAAACAAAGCTTTGGGTCTTTAAAGTGTGCCTATGCGCTCAAGGAAAAGGAGGGAACATTGTTGCATGTCAGAGGGTTGAATATGAGGCTTTGTGCCTTCGTGATTTGCTCGTGCACTCTAAGCTATGATAGACACAATGTAGAACTTTGAAGGGTCGAAGGGACAGGCTTCATGCCTTCGTGATGCATTCGTGCACTGCAGATGAAAACTTGATCACACATGGCACACTTTTTTAGGGTGAAGGAGCTTCAAGCTCAAGAAGTGTGCTTTGCATGTAAAAATATTAGAAAAAATTTCAATCAACAAGATTTGATGCTAATATGAGGAGAAGAATTATCTTCAAAGCTTTATAGTTGTTGTCGCATCCATGGTGGAAGATGAACAATTTGAAGACTACGAAAAGTCTGTTGCATGTGATAGTGGATAAACAATTGAAAGATGAAGATTCAATAAAAAATCCACAAACAAACTACAAAACAAGAGTTTGAAAACAAACAAATCAATATTTGATAATGAAATCATGAAAAATAGTGAAAATATTGAGCATCTAAACTTACTTTCTGCACTAGTTAATGAAGAACTTCTTGATTCTCCAGTTGCGTGCTCAACTCAAATGAAATGATTATGGAAAGAATGATTAACTGAGTTTACTTAAATAAATTAACTTGAAAAACTAATCCATGCATGAGTGCTAGTTGTCATCACATGAACTGATTAGTTAACAAGGAGTTAAGGCGATCCCCATTTTCTTGGATTATTCCCTCATGCAACAAATTAGGTGATGCATGCAACTAAATAGGGTTGTTACGCAGTATTTTGTCACACCTCTTGCACTTCCTCGTGACATACCCCCGAAGTGCCCGAAACATGACCATCATGCAATGTATTTATTCATATATGTAGTTCAGATCCTTCCTAAGACTTTGATTGGAAAATTCTTTGAGTTTCCCCTAAGGGAGATAGCTTTAAAACCCTAATTTGAGAATCATCGTTCTTATGAGACTAGAAACAGTGATGATCACTTGTTGCATTGCACTTGACCCACGATGGCATCTCTCTATTCACTTGTATACCCGCGATGATCCCAAAAAGGAAATTTTCCCAATGAGGATGAGAAGCTTTCTGATCTAGAAGCTTCCAGAGTGACAAACTAGAGGTTGTTTGGCATAGATGAGGTCGAATTCTCCCAAATTTACCTCTTGGTCTTATCACTATGAGCTACCTCCTTGAGATAATGGCCTATTCCTATCTTTGGAGAGAAAATCCCTTTCCCAACCTATATATTCATCCTCTGCCATTCCCAAATGGTTGGTCTATGCCTATTTGCTCCCTTATGTTAATATTGTGCCTATATGCTACTCATTTGGCTTGGAGGCAAGGATAATTTTAGGGGCGAATGTTCGCCCTTTGGCGAAATTAAGGGGTTTTAAATTTTTAGTGGGCGAATATTTTGTATCATAGTACATTTTTACAAATCACCTCAAATAGCCCACCTTATTTTAAGGGAGAGGGTAAAAAAGGTAAATTTAGCCCTTGAAATTAGGAGTTACAACCTTCCATTCACCCATTTTCAGAATAGGTTTTACTTAAGTGAATCCATTCGCCCATTTTCAAGAATAGGTTTTATTTAAGTGAATCCTATGGGCCAAATACCATATTTATAAAAGAGATAAGGTAAATTAATAAAAATATAAATAAATGAGAGGTATGGTAAATAAATAAAACATTTTTTATATTTACTCCATAAGTCACCTTATATACATGTAAGGGTGTAAACAAATAAAAATATAAGTAAAGTGGAGGTATGGTAAATAAATAAAACATCTTTTTATACTTACTCAAAAGGTATGGTAAATAAATAAAAATATAAATAAAATAGACGTATGGTAAATAAAAAAAACATCTTTTTATATTTAGTCCATAACCCTCATTCGAAAGAGGTTTTATTTAAGTGAATCCTATGGGCCAAAAACCATATTTGTAAAAGAGGTATGGTAAATTAATAAAAATATAAAAAAACGAGAGGTATGGTAAACAAATAAAACATTTTTTTATATTTACTCCATAAGTCACCTTATATTTACAAACACTCAAAAAATGGGTTATATTTAGGTGAAACCTATGGGCAAAGTACTATGGGACAAATACCATGGACTAGATTATTATTAATACCATGCAAAAAAACCATTATTAACCCTAATATTAGAATTAATAAAAATATGGCACATGGTATTGACCCATGGTATTCACCAAAATGGCGCATGGTATTGACCCATGGTATTCACCATGGTAGTGAAAGACTTGCCAAGATATTACAAGATTTTAATTGAGTAAAATATTCGCCATGCCTAGTGAGAGATTCGCCAAAATATTATATATACATATTATATTATTGATAAAATCGCCTTCCATTTCTCCTATATACCATGGAGATTCGCCCATTTATTATATTTATAAATTTAGGGGGGGTTCTTAAAATTTTCCCTGCTTGGAGGAGGAGTGCTTGGACAACTTAGCTTGGACTTGGATACTCATTCAATGAGAACCTATCAACATCAAGGCTTGGTTGTATGCTTCCCTTTATTTTCTATTAATAAACAACTGATGGTTCATTTTCCCTAAATGTGTATGCTCATGTATTTAGCTTAACATTCATTGATCAGATAAGTAGGTTGCTTTTGAATATGTTATTTATATTTGCATGCCTTGTTGTGTCTTGATCTCTTGTGCAGATGCATAAATGCTATGAATAGTAGGAATGAGCCCATGATGCAAGTGATCCAAGGTCTTCAACAAAGGAGATCGAGATAACAGCAGAACGCGGTAGGCCATATCCTTCATCTCTCTTTTCAATTGTAACTTAGGAAAGTGTCTAGTAGATTGTCACTTCGGTTTCTAGACCCACTCATTGAGCTAGAGGGATCGTCTCTGTCGGCAGAGAGGATTTACCCAGACAAAAATTGGTTGAGGTTGCATTCCAACATGGCCACTTACACCACAACAACAACTCAATAACGTAAAAGAGACATAGAATGCCTCACACCATCCATTGCAACTACTCCTTTAGAGCTTTCACATCAGGTTCACCATATAATCTCTTTTATCCAACTTCGAAATTCATATATGCAACACCTAGGCCCCCATAAATGATTTCTAGAGGCTAAGCTCACTAGTTCCAGTATGAAGATTGCATAATAAATCACATAAGGATGCAGCTCTCATCGAATTACAACTACACCACAGCATCACAACCGCTTTCACACCCTTGGATCTCTTACCCAACGCACAGATCTGGGCCAAAAAAATCCTTTCGCATATCTAAATGATATTCGACACTTTCTCAACGAGGCCACTCAGGCACATACATTGGCCACTCATTACATTATGTTTTGGCTCCAAGCTTACACACAACTTCAAAAAATCACTTAGGTGCCACCATATCACGCGTTCACACCTTGAGAACTTCAAATTGTATTTCTAATGTCTTGCAGGTTTTGCATAGTACATTGGCTCACAAAACGCTTTCAATGTTTCTCCTCCACTTCAACATATGTGGCGCTCCTCCACAAGTAGCAGGTTCATCAACACCTCTACACAACACTAAATCCACAGTATCACAATGCTTAATCCACATAGGATATGACTTTAAATTACACGACTTGGCTTACTTTTAGTAGCCACTCACAAAATTTCACGCCATATCAACTTCAACACACCACACAACCCCAATTTCCTCTTTCGGTGCACAATTCACTTCCATCGATGACACTACACAGCATTAGCTACACCCTACACTCTTCCAAGCTCAAACAGCTCAGTTCAATTGGCAAAAAACTTTGGCTCACATGCCCCTAAGCTCACCCTAAGCAGCCTCACAACAAGTCACAACTCCAAAAATCCTTCAATTGACCACGCTATGAGTGAATAATACTTGCTCATGATTAAGAAAACTTGACAAATTCAACAAATTGCCTAACACCACCTTCAATGGTGACAACTTTGTGGAGCAATTTCTACAGGACCAAAGTGTGCTCTACAGGCTCCCTTCACACAACAATCAATGAAGGTTCGCTCCACTCAAAACCAGATACACATTAGCAGATACAACGGTGGTTCTTCTGAGTGACAAACTCTAGTCTAGTACGTAGAACATAGTTACTAATCAAACAAGAACTATTACCTCAAAATGGGTACTCTAGCACAACCGCCCACCCCCCCCCACCAAAAAAAAAAGGCTAAAAATGAAAAGTGTTGATGCTGGAATAACAATTTATTTTATTTTATTTTATTTTATTTTATTTTTTATTTTTTTTCGGGGTACATTTTCAACATTTTTTAAAAATGGCATTTAAAACCAATTTTTTATGTGCAAAAGACACCCTGAAAAAAAGGGTGCTTATGCTGGAATAACGCTTTTTTTTTTCGAGGTAAATTTTCAACATTTTTTAATAATGATGTTACAAATAAAATATCATGACTCCGAAAAACTTTAAATTTCCAACGATTTTCAAACATGACATTAAAGGTAAAATATCACGTCTTTGAAAAACCTTAAAATTCTAAAAATTTTAGGCATGACATTAAATTTAAAATATCATGACTTTGAAAAGCCTTAAAATTCCATCAATTTTCAGGGATAGTGCTAAAGAAAAAATACTTATAATTGTTCTCAACCATAGAATTAAAGAAAAAATATCATGACTTGGAAAAACATTAAATCTTGACAAATTTTCAACCATGGAATTAAAACCAAAGATTATGACTATAAAAAAATCTTAAGTTTTCAAAATATTTCAAGCATGACATTATAGAAAAAAATTATGAATAATTTTTTTGTAAAAATAAACACCTAAATGAAAGAATTATCATACCTAGAGTATCTTTTTTTTTTTTTTTAAATGCTAAATGTATAATAATTTTAAAATCTTAGCCTAAGACAACTTGACACATTGCAACAAAAATTTAAAAATCAACCATCAAATTGATATGTAGTGTAGGTGAACTCAACCCATTGTAATGAAAACTTAAAGACCAACCATGGAATTGACTCATTGTGGAGATAGACTCGATTTATTATAACGAAAATTTAAAAATCAACTATCAAATTACACATAATGGGATCGAGTAGCTAGACGAGCATCGACACAAACCCTATATATATATGTGTGTGTGTGTGTGTGTGTGTGTGTGTGTGTGTGTTTTATTTTAATTTGTTATTTTTTTAATTATTCTGTTTTTATTTTACATTTTTTTTCAACTTAAAAAAATTTGTTTTTTATTTTTTATTTTTTGGTTATTTTTTATTTTTTTTCTTAAATTATGTGTATTTTTGAAAATATTTTTCCATTTTTTTGTTTAAATTTTTAAATTTTACAAGTTAATTTGGTTTTTTTACATATAATATATATATATATATATATATAATAATATATATATATATATATATATATATATATATATATTTTGAATTTTTCGTCATGTTTTTTTATTTTTATTTTTATGCTTTATTACTTGTTATTATTTTTTAAATTTTTTTGTGTTCTTTTTCATTGTTTTTATTTTTTTTCAATATTTGAATTTTTGTTTTCTTTTGTATTACTTTTTTGTGTTTCTTTTGTCAATATTTAAATTTTAAGATATTTGATATTTGATAAGTTTGTTCTTTTTTTTAATTTTTACAAGTTTTTCTTGTTTTTTAAACATTTTTATTGTTGTCGTCATCGTTTTTTTTAATATTTGATTTTTTTGTCATGTATTGTTTTTATTATCAACATAAAAATCACCAACATTTAAAAAATATATCCACAATTGATATATTAGAAAATTTAAAGTGTAAAAAATAAAACCTCTAAACAAAAAGAGTTGATGTTGCATCAACACTTTCAAAACGAAAATGAAAATCACTAACAAAAAAAAAATATTCATACTTGATACATAAAAGAATTAAAAGTGTAAAAAATAAGCCCTTTAAAAAAATGTGTTGATGTTGCATCAACATTTTGCAAAATCAGCATGAAAATCACTAACATTTAAAAAAATTGTTCATACTTTATACATAGGAAAATTTAAAGTGTCAAAATATGCTAAAAAAAGGTGATATTTGAATCACCACTTTTCAAAATCGGGTGATTTTTGGCTACCTCAAAAAAATAGGTGCTCGGTAATTTTCGCGTTTGATCAGTAACTATGTTGTAGCTAAAGTTCATAGTTCTAGGGCCAGATTTCGTGTGCATTTCAATGCTTCCAGAACTTTCTGAGCTCCGCACTCGCAGAACACCTCTTAAATCAACAACAATTACAATAGACACAACAATTCACTTGACTCCACAACATTGCCTCCATACCTTGTTCGACCTTCTACAGGTCACATAGCCACACGAAAACTCCACAAATGGTTCACTCTTCATAGCTGACTCCCCACAACAATATAATTCCAGATCCTCACATGCATAGATGGCTCCACACACATTTCCAGTTAGCACAAGGCCTCACCACCACCATATCCTCAAGCCACACTCACGTCGCCTCCTCAAGCCACACTTAGACCCAAGCGTACACCAATTATGTCAATAGCAAGAATCTTAAGGAGAACACTTAGGCTCTACCAATCACTTTGATTAATCCTCATCACGCAAAAGGAGCAACAACTCTTCCAACAGAACACCGAGCCCTCAACACTTCACTCCACTGAGCCCACTCAACTATGGCTCTGATACCATATCAAAAATGAAGACTCTATCAAAGAGCTTGCAGATTCTATTCAAGATAAGACAATTTATACATGCATCTAATCGGTAAATCTACTAAGGTTTCACTGACTGCCATTTACATTCTTCTTAACTCTACCGGCTATTAACTCCTTGCCGACTAAGGAATAGTAAGAGTGATTATTATTCTGGCGAAGGGTGTGACAGTTGAGTGGAGATGAAGATTCAAAAGTACAATCTTGCGTAGATAGCAAAAGGTCAAGCCTTAAGTTACTCAAACGGTGTAGAGTTCATATGGTGTCGGTAGACAAACCCGAAGAGGACGACAATGAAGATGAAGTGTACAAATTCGTTGAAGAAGAGACGAAACAAGAATCTAACCCTATCCCGCCAACTAAAGATGAAGTCTGAGAAAAGAACCTCAGAATGGCCAAAAACCCTAGATCAATATTCCTCAGTGCTCTTCTGGGTGAGGAAGAAAGAGAATCATACATGCGCCTGCTATAGGAGCTTTCCAATATATTCATACTAAGTGCGTGCTTATGTATTTAATATGAACATCAGCATAGATACTTTAAAAGCCACTTTATATGCATGTCAAGGTTGCGAATTTCGAGGATTCATAGGTCAAATTCTCACAGATTGATGTGATCTACAGGGTGAGCATAGAGGATTCATCAACATTTTCTGATGGTATGGGTGCATTGAATGTAGATTGGGAATATGGACATATTTTGTAGCATGAACCCATCTAAACCTACCTTGATATACATCTTGAGGGTGTTGATGCTCGACCAATGAATATATCAAGGTCACACAAATGGTCCATGTAGTAAGTTATTAGAATTTAGAATGTGCATAGTTAAGATTAGAAAATTCTATGTGCTTAAGCAACCTGTGTTTAGATGGATTAAAAACATAAATGATAAGCCTCTCGCTGCATGTTAGATTATTGTTGTTTCTTCATTATATTGCATTGTTGCAATTTCTTTATCAGTAACTCTTACCTTCTTTAAATGCAGAGAAAATTCCAAACCAATGGTAAAAGTTCTGGCGAGTGGTATTGGTATTATGAGTAACAAGAAGTGTAGGTAATAGCTTGGTATAAATGTTAACATTATCTAACGCTACTTGTGAACCTCGGAAGATTTATGGAGTTGCTAGAAGGCCTAAGTTATATTAGTCTCTAGATAATTCAGTGGAATATATTAAATGTGATGTTTTAGATAGATAGATTACATTAGAAAGGATCTCATCATTAAAAGATGTCACACATTTCTTATGGGTTGGTCGCTTGGGTGAACAGAGAGATAGAGGAGAAAAAATTTGAGGATAATGGGAGAATGTTGAGTAATGTGTCAGATGCACTATTGCATAATGTTGAGAATTTACAGCACATATCTTTTGACCAATGGAAACACTACTCAGGGCCATTTGATAAAGTGACTAGGAATCACAATTTTCAACCACATCATCCCACTGTTCCATGAAGAGCTTCTTAGGGTAAATGTGCCCAATTGTTACTACAATATGGAGAATTTTGTTTTTGAGTTTTCCAAGAAGAAACAAGGATTAACTTGGTCCATTCAGTGTTTGACAATCATATTTGGTTTTCCTCCTTGGAGCTTGATGAATATTATAGGAACACTGTGTGTTTATGCTACTAATTGCAAACATGAGGGGTTGCTTTTCAAATACCCTGGCAACATAATTACATGGGAATAATTCATGGATGCCTCTGATGCAAAATTGATTGCAGAGAAAGAAATTTGACCCTTACACCAAAAACCAAGCCTTTAATTGTGCTAATGGAGATGTGCTTAAATGGAAACACATATGGAGAATAATAGCAGGTAAATTTGATCTTGAAACATTACCCTTCGAGGGTGAGGGTTTTAGTTTCGGTGAGGATATGGAAATCACTTCCCTTCACTAAAACTAAGGAAGCAATTAAGTGCCTCAAGCATCCTTAGCGATCCCATTTCTTTGGCTCACCATCCTTGCTATCAGATTTCTCATTTTCATGCTTGCTGAATTATTTTTTCAAAATTGCTTCCTCATTCCGACATTTCAACTCCTGCAATGCTTTCCTCTCTAATTCCTTCAAATCAAAGATGAAGTTTCTTTCCTTAAATGAAGTCAGGTGTAGCTCTATTGCAAGATTTTTCTCTGTGGCACCACTTCAGTACACTGCCTCTACTACTTTGGCTTTGACAATTTCACCAGTTCCATTGGCGTCTACCATTTTCACCATGTGTGCTTCGACCTTGATGATTTTGACCTCATCAGCAAACGTAGAAGTCTCATCCTCGCCAGTGGTCATTGATGAAAACAATGTGAGAAAATTCATTGGAACGACACCTATGCCATTGTCACGTGGTCAAACTGTAGGGTTAGTTGTTCCATGGAGTAGTTGTTGTTAACCTAATCCCCAATTTATGTGGTGTACATAGGATGAAAATGGAGAGCTCTCATTGGTAGGGGCACATATAGCTCGAGCCAGGCGTTATGCATGAGATTAACAGTGGAATCTATTGCTGATTCTCTAAATATTCTGCAATCAGATGGACATGGACGTCGTTAATTATTTCACTACGCCCATATCCATCTAATTGCAGAATATTTGGAGAATCAACAATCGACATAAACTTAGGGATAGAAATGACGAATGGCAAAAACCACTTGCAATCCATGGTCAAAGATGACCAGAGCGAAAGCCAACCCTTTCCTCAAGCCACACTTAGACCCAAGCGTACACCAATTATGTCAATAGCAAGAATCTTAAGGAGAACACTTAGGCTCTACCAATCACTTTGACTAATCCTCATCACGCAAAAGGAGCAACAACTCTTCCAACAGAACACCGAGCCCTCAACACTTCACTCCACTGAGCCCACTCAACTATGGCTCTGATACCATATCAAAAATGAAGACTCTATCAAAGAGCTTGCAGATTCTATTCAAGATAAGACAATTTATACATGCATCTAATCGGTAAATCTACTAAGGTTTCACTGACTGCCATTTACATTCTTCTTAACTCTACCGGCTATTAACTCCTTACCGACTAAGGAATAGTAAGAGTGATTATTATTCTGGCGAAGGGTGTGACAGTTGAGTGGAGATGAAGATTCAAAAGTACAATCTTGCGTAGATAGCAAAAGGTCAAGCCTTAAGTTACTCAAACGGTGTAGAGTTCATATGGTGTCGGTAGACAAACCCGAAGAGGACGACAATGAAGATGAAGTGTACAAATTCGTTGAAGAAGAGATGAAACAAGAATCTAACCCTATCCCACCAACTAAAGATGAAGTCTGAGAAAAGAACCTCAGAATGGCCAAAAACCCTAGATCAATATTCCTCAGTGCTCTTCTTGGTGAGGAAGAAAGAGAATCATACAAGCGCCTGCTATAGGAGCTTTCCAATATATTCATACTAAGTGCGTGCTTATGTATTTAATATGAACATCAGCATAGATACTTTAAAAGCCACTTTATATGCATGTTAAGGTTGCGAATTTCGAGGATTCATAGGTCAAATTCTCACAGATTGATGTGATCTACAGGGTGAGCATAGAGGATTCATCAACATTTTCTGATGGTATGGGTGCATTGAATGTAGATTGGGAATATGGACATATTTTGTAGCATGAACCCATCTAAACCTACCCTGATATACATCTTGAGGGTGTTGATGCTCGACCAATGAATATATCAAGGTCACACAAATGGTCCATGTAGTAAGTAAATATTAGAATTTAGAATGTGCATAGTTAAGATTAGAAAATTCTATGTGCTTAAGCAACCTGTGTTTAGATGGATTAAAAACATAAATGATAAGCCTCTCGCTGCATGTTAGATTATTGTTGTTTCTTCATTATATTGCATTGTTGCAATTTCTTTATCAGTAACTCTTACCTTCTTTAAATGCAGAGAAAATTCCAAACCAATGGTAAAAGTTCTGGCGAGTGGTATTGGTATTATGAGTAACAAGAAGTGTAGGTAATAGCTTGGTATAAATGTTAACATTATCTAACGCTACTTGTGAACCTCGGAAGATTTATGGAGTTGCTAGAAGGCCTAAGTTATATTAGTCTCTAGATAATTCGGTGGAATATATTAAATGTGATGTTTTAGATAGATAGATTACATTAGAAAGGATGTCATCATTAAAAGATGTCACACATTTCTTATGGGTCGGTCGCTTGGGTGAACAGAGAGATAGAGGAGAAAAAATTTGAGGATAATGGGAGAATGTTGAGTAATGTGTCAGATGCACTATTGCATAATGTTGAGAATTTACAGCACATATCTTTTGACCAATGGAAACACTACTCAGGGCCATTTGATAAAGTGACTAGGAATCACAATTTTCAACCACATCATCCCACTGTTCCATGAAGAGCTTCTTAGGGTAAATGTGCCCAATTGTTACTACAATATGGAGAATTTTGTTTTTGAGTTTTCCAATAAGAAACAAGGATTAAATTGGTCCATTCAGTGTCTGACAATCATATTTGGTTTTCCTCCTTGGAGCTTGATGAATATTATAGGAACACTGTGTGTTTATGCTACTAATTGCAAAGATGAGGGGTTGCTTTTCAAATACCCTGGCAACATAATTACATGGGAATAATTCATGGATGCCTCTGATGAAAAATTGATTGCAGAGAAAGAAATTTGACCCTTACACCAAAAACCAAGCCTTTAATTGTGCTAATGGAGATGTGCTTAAATGGAAACACATATGGAGAATAATAGCAGGTAAATTTGATCTTGAAACATTACCCTTCGAGGGTGAGGGTTTTAGTTTCGGTGAGGATATGGAAATCACTTCCCTTCACTAAAACTAAGGAAGCAATTAAGTGCCTCAAGCATCCTTAGCGATCCCATTTCTTTGGCTCACCATCCTTGCTATCAGATTTCTCATTTTCATGCTTGCTGAATTATTTTTTCAAAATTGCTTCCTCATTCCGACATTTCAACTCCTGCAATGCTTTCCTCTCTAATTCCTTCAAATCAAAGATGAAGTTTCTTTCCTTAAATGAAGTCAGGTGTAGCTCTATTACAAGATTTTTCTCTGTGGCACCACTTCAGTACACTGCCTCTACTACTCTGGCTTTGACAATTTCACCAGTTCCATTGGTGTCTACCATTTTCACCATGGGTGCTTCGACCTTGATGATTTTGACCTCATCAGCAAACGTAGAAGTCTCATCCTTGCCAGTGGTCATTGATGAAAACAATGTGAGAAAATTCATTGGAACGACACCTATGCCATTGTCACGTGGTCAAACTGTAGGGTTAGTTGTTCCATGGAGTAGTTGTTGTTAACCTAATCCCCAATTTATGTGGTGTACATAGGACGAAAATGGAGAGCTCTCATTGGCAGGGGCACATATAGCCCGAGCCAGGCGTGATGCATGAGATTAACAGTGGAATCTATTGTTGATTCTCTAAATATTCTGCAATCAGATGGACATGGACGTCGTTAATTATTTCACTACACCCATATCCATCTAATTGCAGAATATTTGGAGAATCAACAATCGACATAAACTTAGGGATAGAAATGACGAATGGCAAAAACCACTTGCAATCCATGGTCAAAGATGACCAGAGCGAAAGCCAACCCTTTCCACGAGGACAACGAAAATGGGGAGCTAAGATTGGATGTGCTGAACAGCCCGCAAAGAAAACACCCTTAAGGTGTAATTATTGTACATCCTCAAATTCCTTTAGATAATATTTTTATATATTGTTTTGTAATAAACTACCATTTCTCTTTTGGTTGAGTTAACATGACTTGGTATTTAACAATTTATTTGTTATTTTCAATAATTTTTTATTTTAAAAATAAATATATTTTTAAATAGTTTCCAAATGTTATTTAATTAATTAATTTTTTTTTTAACTTGTTTAAAAATTAAAATAATATATATATTTATTATAGATATTATAATTGTGTTATTTTACAATTTTGAAATTTATTCGTATGTATTATTTTTTTAATTATTAAATTAATCAGGTTATATGTTTGATATAGACATTGAGAAAATATGGAATCAGAAGGGTATTATTCAAGTTTCAAGTTTTTTTTTTTTTTATCTTCTTGAGTTAAAAACATAACAGAATGAACCATATAAGAAAAGGTATATCACTTGTATAGATGAGTTACCTTTTAGGGAATAATTTTCAAACCATATAGCATCTCAAAAATAATCACTAAATGTGAACTGAATTCTATCTCCTTCATTTTCACGAATGCGTGATATGATATGATAGATCAAGAGTGAGTTGATATATAGTTTTGGAACATGCTTAACATTATGGAAGCACCGAATATCTATATCCACTCTTAATCACATACTTTCACAAGAGTGCCATTTAAGATTAAAGAGAAACATTTTATGAAGCAACAATGTCACATGAAGCTCTATAATCTAAAATTCATATACTAGGTGAGGGATTAATTGTACTCAACTCGTGACCTTTATTTTGATTTTAGAGTGGCTTATTTCTATTTTTTTTTTTGGCATTTGATCCTATCCAATCTTCAAAATTATTTCACATAAGCACTTGTGCTATTAGATCAACATATTTATTCATGCATGAAGTTTATGATGATATCTTCTATGGCAATAGTTGCACTTGGATCTTCCCTTTATTTTTTTTGTATATAGAAGACTCCTTAATGGATTTGAGGTTTGATCCTTTATAAAACTCATCTTGTTTCATTTTATTGTTTGACTTGCTACTTTCATGTACTATAGATATATGGAGTTTTAAATTCTTGAGAGCACCCATTTTTATGAGCTTATCTTTCTCATATATGGTGATTCAATAAATCATAAGAGGCATATTTAAAGATGTTTCTATCATTAAATTTGAAGTATGAAAGGAAGAAATAGAGTCTGAGTACTTAGGTGTAATGTCCCCATCCCCCTAGTGGTCACCTCTGGGTGTGTTCTAGCCAGTTGGCGGGGCATACTGATACCCAACAACCCTTTGTAAATTTTTTTTTAATTAATTAATTTTTTTTATGGTTTTTCCTTTGTTTCAATTATAATAATTCCTTTGACCTCTAATTGAGGTTTATTTATGTGCCATTGACTAATAAGACATGTTTTCTTGGGGGATACCTTTTTTCATTTTACTTCTTGTATGGGTGCTATGCAGGTGCAAATGCACTCTACATGAAATTGATCATATATAGGAAGATAATTGCTTAGTTCATTCTTCACACACAACAATTATAAATTTACACGCCATCACAAGAAAGATACAAAATTAATCATAGCATAATTAATTAAATAGTAACACTAACACTTATATGGTAAAATCACCAATTGGCTACAAGCCTTCGACACTCCTCCCAACCATAGAACATGTTGTTCATTTTATATCAATAGAAGCTCACCCCCTAGTTGGGGCTTCAACTCCATTGCTCTGGATCTTTTAAAGTGACTTGGTTTGTAAAAAATGTTCAAGTGTGTATGACAAAATTTAAACTAGTTGTAAGTGTGCAATTAAACCAAGTGAAACCAAGCATAAAGGACTTAATGAAGTTGTAAATAATGAGAAATATAAAATATCAAGAAGAAAAAATAAACAAGGAAGACAACCAATCGATAATGGAATTATTGTAGTGTGGACTATGACTTCAAGCCCTGGCTCCAAGGAATTGGCCTCCTTTATTGTTCAGATGCTAGGATTATATTCACTTTGTTACATTAACAAAAGCCTTGAAATTGCTATAGGAAGCCTGAAAAGCTGCAAATAAGGTAGTGGTGTTCATAAACCACTTTCCTCCCTTCTTGCTACCAAAAAAGAGGTTTAACAACACCTTGTCTACAAATTGAACTCACTTACAAACTAAGTATTCAAGCTTGTAACAAAACGAACTCTCTATTACCAAGAAGTGGTTTTGAAATGCCATTAAAAACCTCCTTTCATTTGCTGCAAAGTCGAGCTCTAAAAACACTTTTGTTTACAAAATTATAGGCATAAAAGTCAATTCAAAAGCTCTTGGCATCCAAAAAATTCATAATTCAATGCATGTGGTGCGTTGGAAAATCCTTTTAGTATAAATAGCATTGGGACCCATAACCCTATGGTCGAGCCTGCAGAGGTTGCCACCCATTCGTCAAAATATAGATAAATATAATATATATAGTATATATATTATATATAAAGATATATATATATATAATAGATATACATTATATAGAGATAGAATATATAATATATATATATATATATATATATATATATATAATATATTATAACATATATATATATATTATATAGTTTTTGTAGTGTCAGATGAGTTCTAGCCACTAAATTTGGTGGAGATGCTACAATACATGAGATATCTATTAACTAGAAATCGTTTCTTGAAATTCTACCTAGAAGTGTAATCAATTTTTTTAGTGTTTCCTATGTCTAAACTTAGGAAAACTCGTTAATTAATCATTATTAATTAAGTCAAGGTGAGAGTCATATGGAAACTCACACAGATTGATTCGAATATGATCCTAGCCATCAATTAAGTTCTAATATTAGATGTTGGTGTTCCAATAGTGGATCATAAGAGAAAGTTGTTGGGAACTTGGAGAAGAGAATTGAGAACACCAGAAGTTCGATTTTCTTGGCAGATCAATTTCTAAAGTAGTAGTAGTTAGTTTCCGGAGAGCCATAGATCGAAGCAGTGAGTGACTGGTTGGGAGACTAATCTAGAGGAAGTTTTCCAGATCCAGAAAGGCACCATCAAGTGAGAGAAATGAACCACGCAACATAAACATAGAATCTCACACAAAACAGTTTGATTTAGATGAGGAGGAGGTCGATTCAGTTTCCATAGGTTAGGAAAGTCTTCCAATGTGCCGGAGAGTCACTTCCAGTAGCATAGGTAGGCTAGACGACTTTCTTAGAGGAAGATTCGAGCCACACATGTGAGAGGAAATTCATAAGGGCTCACGTTAGGGTTTGGATGGCTAGAGTTTCTGTAGAACCGAGTCATGAATTTATTGTGGAGTGAGAGAATTTTCTCTCTAATTATTTATGTAAGATACTTCCTGATTAGATTGCTAGTTAGGCATCTATAGATTGTACTCATATTTCACTACTGCATATTAAAATAAAACCCTGATATGTTGCACCAGTTTTCCCACATTGTGTTTTTCTGCAGACATTTGTCCAAAAATAATGGTGTCATTTTTATTGTGTGTGTGTGTGCTAGAATTTTCTCAGATTCTAGTGCTATTATTTTCGTAGTATTTTATTTGTGAAGGTTGAAGTGTGATTTGTTTGGTATTTTTCATAGGAGATAAATTTTTAAAATAATTAACAATTAGAAAAATAAATTCAAATTATTGCAATAGGATTCCAGTTTTGGAATTTTCACATATATTTAGAACCTTTCGTTATGCCTGACTAAACTATATTAACCATTTTTAAACCAAACATATAATATGTGCCCTCAACCCATGTGCATATATTCTTACAATTCTGTAACGACTTACATTGTATTAGTGGGTGGAACAAAATATAATTGTTGTTTTTAATGTCGGTTGTTTGGTTGGCGTATGTGTTGCGAGGTTCAAGCCTAGTTATAACTGTGTTGTCAATTTCATTGTATCAATTGTTTGTTATGGTCATATAGGGAGGTCACGGGGTCTAGCCCACAACCTCCCCCCATTGGATTTTAATGTTACAATAAAATTCAAATAAATAATGTGCCATTGACATTAGAAATCCCAACGCATTTCCTAACAATTGGACCATTTACATACCCCCATGTAGGTCAGTGTTCAATCCCCTCCAACATCAGTTGCTATGCCATCAACCAAAGCCAATTTTGGTGCTTAACATTCCACATGGTGCCCTTTGATTGAGCTACATGCCATGTTCCTACAAGTCCACCTTGCACATAGTTAGCTACCTATTCATCCTAGCTTAGTGCAACATCAGCCACTTCTCGTTTGCCACATGTTGACACTACCATGTCAACACACCACTTGTGTTGCCACATCAACTCACCATTTTTCCTACCACTTCATCTTGTACTTCCATGTCAGTGTATGGCTCTTTCCATGTGTCACCATCCAAGAATGTCATGTCAACATCCATACAATGCCACGTGGTGCTTCTTAGTGTTGCCACGTGGAAGTCCTAGTAACATATTTCCCTACTCCATGGAAACTTCAGAACACAATATCTTTTGGGTACGAAATCCATTTTCAATTGTTCAAATTGCATTGGAATTATCTCATCAATATCTTTGACGTGGTGATAATTATATCGTGTTTTGAGCACTTTTGCGATCCTTCTAGATCATCCATGTAGAATAGCTCACTCAAATCTAGGTACATTTCCAGTATCATCAATCGACCAATGCACAAAACCCCAACAACCTCCAACCTCTGATATCACATCCCCCATCAACCCTCACCCAAATAGTGCACCAACTTCTCTACACAAGTAGTCCCTCAAGTTGCGCCATTACCTCCATGGTGTCTAATGTAGCTAGATAGGGATGTTCTCAAATTCATATGGCTCCAGGATTTCTTGTTTCCCCTTGAGGTATCCAGGTACCTTCCAGGCCCTCATATCAAACCTTGACAGCCTACAACCTCCAAGTTCACATCCACCATTAGCCCACCCCAACTACTACACACCCTTCTTTTCACTTGGAGTCTCTCAGGTTATGCCACCACCTCTAGGGAATTTAACTTAGTCAAACAGGGATTTCCAAAGCACTATGACTCTAAGATTTCATTTTTTCATTCTAGGTATCATCTCTTTCACTCCTTCCAGAGTGCTAATATATTTCTTTTTTTGCACCATTCTTTTCACTCATACTTGACATTCCCTAAAGTCACTTAATGAACTTTTATTATAATCATGTGTAATTTTGATGATTATTAAATCATATGTGAGCCATTTCATTTTATTCCCATGAAGTCTTAACCCCTGTACTCTTTTCATCTAACTTGATCTGCAACCATAATGTGTTTATTAACATGCATGATATATTATATTTACAATGCCATGCGTTTTAACCTAAAAACATATAAATATCATATGAACATGGGCATATTGGTCCCAAAACATAAAATTGACATGCACATAGGCACATCAGCCCCAAAATAAATCCTCAGATCACTAGCCTAATTAATATGTTTTTAGCTCACCATTTTAATTAATATGTTTCTCGCTCACCCACCTTATTAATATGCTTCTAGCTCACCAGCCTAAGATTTTCATGAACATGTAATTTACAATCTCGGAGTAGAGTAGGGGTATTACATCCCTCTCCCTCCCCCCCTACCCCCCCCCCCCCCCTTATTTAAGTAGTATCCTCAATGCATTGCATATGCACATATATACAAGAAGATTATCCAAAAATATGAGGGTACTCTTCCCTCATTATATCTTCAAGACCACATGTGGAATATTCAAGAACAAAATGGATCCAATGCACCTTTTCCAAGGATATTACTCAATTCTAGAGCACCTTGATTTTCTAAAAAAACTTGCATTGATTGCACTTGAAAGTCTCCCTCAAGCTCAACTTGAACCATATTCTGATTACATGGCTAGCATTAGGAACATACTTTTGAAGTAATGAAATATGAAACACATTATGAATGTGAATGGATGCTGAAAATGCAATCCTATATGCAACTAGTTAAATACTCTCTAGGATCTCTAATGACCAACAATATCTAGCTTCCAACTTTTCATAATTACCCAATTTTAATGAACCTTTCTTTTCCTTCACTTTCAATAAGACATGATTGCCAACTTTAAATTCCTTATTTAACCTATTCTTTTCTGTGTTTCTTTTATTTCTACACTGGTCTTGTAGGCTCAAAATTCTATGCCTCAACATTATAAGGGAGACCACCCGGCTAGGACATTAGAACAACTCCTTTTCCATTTGGAATAGTGGTTCCGACTAGTTAAACTAGATCCAGTTAACTTCTCTCTATGTCTACTTGCTTAAAGTATGACTTTATCTTGCCAATAGAGAAGAGACATTAGATCAACCCTCTTGTTGATCAGGACAAGCTAATCTGGGGCTCAACCAAGCCACAACTAATGTTTTCCTCTTTGATAAGAGGACTTCTAGGAATGTAGAATTAAATCTAAACGCAAGAAAAAGGAAAGAAATCCTAAGCCTATCTTGATTAGGAAGGTGTATATCTAACCCAATCGAGAGAAAAGTAATTAAATGATTGATATTTCAACACGCTTGGTTTATGATGAATATCTGGCTAACGAAATAATTCAATTAACTAATATTACAATTACCAAACATGGTGTTTAGAGATCTATTATGAATTAATTATGAACCAATAACATAAGGAAGTAGTTCTCATCATGCCAATGGAAATGAAACCAAAATTAGATGACATATTTTTGAGTAAATATTTACTCAGAAATCTAGTTTAAGCACAAGAGAAAAAGAGTAAATTAATAACAAATCTATGAAGCTCAAGAACTAGATAGCTAATTCAAAAGGACCTTCATTTTCACATTAAATAATAGTGCTCTAATCTAAAAATGGGGCTCTTAGGCTTCTTGTCTAATTTACAAGAACCTCTCCCACTTCCAAAGTTTAAATATTCCAAAGTCTTATTTATTAACCAATGCGGAATTAAAAAATCTTGAAAATATAGGTGTATGCTGGTATTTGATTTAAACTAATTATATGATTTAAAATCTATTGTTTGTCCTGATATGTAAATGTGCTTGAACTGATATATAAATACATATAACAGTAAATAATGCAGCAACAAAAACAAACACATAACAACAATATTGATTAGGAGTTCACCCACAATTCTTGGGCTACATCTCCGTGATCTCTAGTCAATTCAACTAGGCTCTCTGGGATTATGGTATAAGTACTTTTTACAAGATCTTGGCTCAACTCCTATTTTTTTACACAAAAACAGTGGGTTCAACCACCATTTTATCCCCTCACTCTTGAAGCTCTCAGCTCTGGCTCTTTGGCTCTAGGGTTGGCTCTAGCTCTTCAGCCCTGGCTTCTTGGCCCTCTGCAACCTTTAGGTCTCTGGATTTTCACTTGAACTTCAAGTGACCCCCAAAGGCTCCCTCAGCTTCTTTGTGCAGTAGCTCTTCAACTATCTCTGCCCTCTTGGCTTTGCAACCGCTTTCAGCATTCAACCTACCCTCAATTGAGCTCTCTCTGCCTCTTTTGAGGTGAGCTTCCAGATTTTTGGCTACCCCAACCATTTGTCTATGTGAAATCATCCATCTATGGCTCTTTGGCTTCCTTGCACATTGTCTGTTTAATTGCCATCTAGCTCTCGGCCTCTGCCTGCTCAAATCCTTCTTCCAACATTAAATAATCATTGCATAACGCATTCAGGGGAGGCAACCACCTAATCTGCAATGGATGAGGCATCAGGCCTTTGAAATCCTTGAAACAACCATTCTTGGCATGCACAAGAAAATACACTAAACACAGGAAAAAATCCGTAGAGAACACTATTCACCAGAATTCAAATCTTCATAAATGCACACTATATCCCTATTGGGTCCGCTTGAGATCCCTTATCACAAGTCACAATGCCCATGTTTCATGGTTTTCTTTTGTATTTTAAAATACATTAAAACACTGCAAATTCCTATAAAATGACCTTATGGTGGATTTGAAAGATTATTCACTTACATTTCGGAACCCCTTCGGGTCCAGATTCATCGCATCGGCACACACACACACACACACACACATATATATATCTGTGTGTGTGTGTGTGTCTACAGCCTCTCCGCTATGTAGCTCTGATTGCAATCCATTGATATTGATGATCACAATATCGCATTGCCTGGGGTCCCGCCTTTACCTTATGGTATTTTTGACTGCGATCCGCTGATTTCGACGATCGCACCATCGCATCAGCTTGGGACCTTTGCCTTGGGTATACACTGCCTGCATCTGATCCGACCCGCCGATCTGATCATCGGAGGTTGCTGATCGGGGGTGCCTTCCGCTTGACTTTAAGTCTTGGCCTCATGAGATGTGATTTTCCATTATATGGGTCTTTTTCCCATTTTTAAAGGATTGTTGCCTCTTTCCCAAAGAACAAAGGGGAAATTCGTTTTGTGATAACTTCTCCATCTGAAGTCTGTTTTCACCCATTCAAGTTGCATTGGATTTAGAATGAAGAGATCTCTGAAATGAGACTATTTCTGAGAGCAGCCTACGACTTTCATTTTCCTCTGATTTACAAAGGATTTGTGCCATTTGGCACCTTTTACCTCTTATATGAAGTCTTTTAGACTTAGAGGTTTATTCAGGATCCATTTTTGGATCACGCCTTCCCACTAAAAGAACTTTTGGTCTCCAAAAGACTGATATAATGATCTGAATAGTAAATGAGAGTGACTCACTATTTCTGGGAAAACTAGTGTCTTTTCGATTTGCTAGTCCCACTAGGATTGACAACTATCCTAGAAACAAACAATTAAAGCAATTTGCGATTTCCTCTATGTATAATAGATAAGAGAGAAGCAAAGGGACCAACTTGTATCTTCCGCTTGACTCCTTGCTTGATTTCTCTCCTCTAAAACAGCTTGCAACTCTTCTCCTACTTGTCCAACTTAGATAATACCTATAGAAACGAAGTAAAACAACACCATCAAGGCATCTCGATCTATGATATCATAAGCATTGCTGAATCAAAAATAAAATGAGCATACAATAGCATTTACAAATAACAACATTCACAAATACACGGTTGTATGGAGGAAAACTCAAAGAACTTTATTAATAATAGAAGAGAGGATTACAACCCAGCTGTCTGATCTAGCATCATCCTCCTAGCATCAAAGCCCTCTTCACCTCATGAAAAGCAAGATCACCCAACAATACAATGTTCCTCCTCAAAGACAAACTATCAACACTTCCTTACAAATTACAAAATTCCAGCCTCTAGATCTCTCAAATGAGGGATCCATTTATAGATGTCTGCAAGGGTGTGAGTAATCTCTGGGTTTTTGATTAGTGTCATTCCACTTGTAGTTCTTTGTTCCACTTGGAGATTTTTTGGATCTCTTACTCATACCTGGGCGAATTCAGAGAGGCAAGTGTCATAGGAGAAGTTTCTAGAAAATTCCATGAGCATCCACTTAGCAAACTGTCTCAGACATTTGTCCATTCTCGCTCATCGCACCCCACAGAAGGCCTCTTTAGTATGCATCACACCTGGCTAGTGTAGGAGTCAGTATGCATCGCACCTTGACAGTGGAGCAGTCAATATGGTCTAGTTTTCGCCAGTTCTGAGTGGTTTTTCAGGCGAAACTTCTAGGGAATGATGTAGTCAGTTGATCATGATCCTTTAGGGTATGAAACAACACTTTTAGGGTTTAAAAATCCCTTGGTTTATCGACATATAAGATTGGGGTTGCAGTGCCAAAATATGTCTATAAAAATTGCCCCCCTAAAGCATGAAGTTGTAAATCTTTAGATGTCAGGTGAAATGCTTTATCATGAGGATCCAAGGTATTCAAACTGGAAGGTGAACTATATAAGATACAATACAATACATCATCACAATATAATTATCCATGATCTAGCTGAGGCGGGCATTCCCATGCTCAGCTTTATAAATTCATTTTCATGTACATAGAATAGATAATCGTCTGCAGTTGTAGACTGTTGATTCTTTATATGTAGAGTCATCATCCCTTAGCTTGGATGATCATCTATGTACATTTGATGTCTTTGTATTCATAAATATATCGTAGCCTATATGGATAAAACTAGATCCGAGGTCTTCAAACTCATTCAATCTTTGCCCAATGTACAAGTTGATCCATGTGAAAAGATGTCCTGAAGTCGAACATGGAGAGACATCGCCTGATTACCAGCCAATAATGTAAGTTGTTAACAGGTGCAAGAGGAATCATTGTAATGATGATGACCCTTAAGGTGCTAGAGTACAATTTACGTGGTGTGAATATATGATCCGATGTCGAACACCATGCAAAATCTCTTGGTCGAAGGCCATTGATGTAAAACTGTCGCCAAAAGTAAGAAACTTGCCATTGAGGCATGCATGCTTCAAAGTACTGAAAGGGTTTTTTCTAAGTCAACTTCTTGGATAATGAGTTGATGTCAACAAGAAGTGACCCATCGTAGGAGGGCCTTAATGCATCCCACATCAACATAGAAAACGAAGCAAATGATTTTCTGGAGGTGAAAACAATCTGATGATATAAGGTTCAGGAATGGCGGTCATGAAAAATGGAGGGTGAAGGTATTGTAGTGGATGAGACATTAACTGGATGGTGAATTCTCTGAATGACTTCTCTTGAACATATCGGTGACACTGAGATGGATTGGTAGCATTAACACCAAAAGGTGGATGGTACGATGGACCAATGGTGATATGACCAATGAATGGAATAACCCAACCCAACTCAATCATGGTGATGGAGTGAAAGTGTCATGTTCAAGAGTGACCTGCTACCAATATGATTCTTTAAGTTTTCTTCACTTTTTCCCCAGTCATTGCTGACCAGTACCTCTTTATTTTCACCAAGCTTGAGGAAGATAACATATGCTTGTTCTATAATTTTCCCTTTGAGCAAACCTATCGCTATGTTTTAGTGAGCCTAGCGATAGTGAAACTCATTCTTGTCTAGGAAGACAAGTTTGTCGCTATTGTTTTAATGAGTGTCATGACAAGGATAACTCAGCCCTTTTCATGTTTAGAGAGTTTGAAAAGGGACGAGAAGGAAACTCCAGCGGTCCCTTTTTAGCATAATCCTTGAAGTCTGAAAAAGTATAAAATAATATGTAAGAGATGATTTTTCGATCTCTTAGCGAGCCGAAAAAAAAAAGCGCTCAACATTTTTGTGGGATAATCCCTTAGGCCCAAAAATATTAAAATATGCAAGAGGGATGGCACTTCTAATCACTTTAGTGAGCTGGAGAGGCCAGTTGCTCGACAATCTTTTCATATTTAACGAGTTTGAAAAAGTTTAAAGTGGACTCGTTTTCTGAGGAACGAGTGGTGCTTAGGGTAGCAACTGGTTCCAGGTGAGCTTGGAACTTCTCAAAACATGGTGATGTGAAGAGGGTGGCTAACAGGACCACTCGTCGTAGCTGTTCCTCAAAAGGGTAGAAAATCAAGTGGAAGCATATAATCGGCCAAAAGAATGGAGGTGATGGCAGGAACACAACCAAGGCTCAAAAGGTTGACATTATGGTGATCAAAAAGGTTATTTACCAAAGGTGGGTTTATTTTTTAACGTGCTTGAATTCTGGGGGAACTTATGCTCAATGGTAGGTTTATTTTTTAATGAGCTTGAACCATGCGATAACATTGCTTCTTTGGCAGGTTTAGCTTTTAACGAGCTTGAACCTTGTGGAAACATTGCTCATTTGGTAGGTTTATTTTTTAACGAGCTTAAACCTTGCGGAAACATTGCTCATTTAGAAAGTTTATTTTTTAATGAGCTTGAACCTTGCAAAAACATTGCTCATTTTCCCTTTTTATGTAAGCTAGAAATGACCAAACTAAAAAGCTAAAAAAACTAGAAAGCTAAGGAACTACTGAGGTTAGATAGGATGGTTTCATCCGCAGAATGGTTCAAATGCATCCTTTGCTTCATCCGTAGTGCAAAAAAAGGTGAATGGTGGATGGGACCAATCACCTAACCTAAGAATTTGAATAACTAAAAAACCCAAAAATCTAAAAGGCTAAAAAATGAAATTGGTTGTTTTTTACTGGCCTAAAAAGGTTTGCATTCCCCCAGACATCGAGAAAAGGAGAGTCTCTAGGTAACCATATGGAAGTCACTGGTTAAGCAGGATTTTTTTTTTCAGCAGTTAGATGAAAACACTTCCTTGGCTTTGTCTGCCAATTTGACAAAGGTGAGTGGTGTGTCAGACCAATCACTTAACTTACAGGGAAATTCATATGGTAGGATGGTTTTGTCCACAGATTAGTCAAAACACTTCCTTGGCTTCATCCATAGTGCAGAAAAAGGTGAATGGTGTTTCAGACCAATCAAATAACCTACAAGGAAACCTATCTTTTAAGCTAGGTTCATCCGCCAAATAGAAAAGGGTGCATGCCCCCTAAGCTTTGTTACATTCACCGGACTACTTACTGCAATCAGGGGGATGGAATGAAGGTTGGAGAGACACTCTTGATGCAAAGAGACCATTCAGGGATGATGTTTGACTTGGTGCTGTGTTTGAACCGGGAAATGAATGCTGGTCAATAAGCTAGACAATTTTGTCTTCATGTGGGAAACACATCACTCCAAAGAGTGTGGAAACAATAGATTCCATGCTATAAACATAGTCACTTCCAAGGAGTAGATTATAATCTAATGGCCCTTGGACTACCATCACATTCAAGTGAACGGTTTTCCTTCTCAAAGTTATCGGCAACTTAAGAAGGGTCCCTAACAGTCGACTGGTTCCTTTGTTAAACGTTGACAAATTCTAAGTGACAGGCATAAGAGATGGTGAACCAAGTGCTTTCCAAGAAATTGAGGAAAGGATACTCACTAAAGCCCCTTCATCTATGACAGTGCTAGACATGATAATTTTTGTGAACTTGTATTATGATTCAGAATGGTACATTAGAAGGAAGGTGGGATCTTTCTAGTCGATTCCAATCAAAGGAAGCGACTAGAATACTTGGAGGGGGTACCGAATAAACAGTTGAATTAATCCTATTAGTAGCGAGAACTGAGGGATTCGCTTCCTGTTGTAAAGGAACGGGTGGATTGCCCCCAAGTTCATCAGACTCCATATCAACAAAAAGAATTTTAATGGTATCATTCTCATTCTCTTTGGAAATGGTATCCTCTGAAGGTGGGCCTTCTGAAGGAAAAATCAGGTCGACTGCCATCTCGACCTGTTGACTTTGGTTTGGTGTGGATTCAGAAGATTCACCCTCAACGATAGGTGTTTCGATCGACAATTGAGTCGTGTCAGTCGGATTTTCAACTAGTAAAGGACTTGGTGAGAGTTTCTTGTATCTAGGTGGAAGTCTCTACGGTGAAGCAGGATAGTTATGCAAGATTCTCTTGGCCTCACCCAAAAAAGGACAACGAGGAAGGTGATGGTCCCCTTCACATAATCCACATGGAATTTTTACCTTTCCTTCCTGTCCAGGAAGTTCACTTTCACTAGTTGATGGTGCATTGTCAACATGATCACCAGAGGTTTATGACACTGGATGGTGCGAATGGGGAGACCATTCACTCAAGATCTGCGAGATGCAAGGACAATATTGATGGAAATAGTTTCCTCTGTAAATTACACAAGGATATTTGGGAGATTTAGTTTGCGGATTTTCACCAGATGATTCATGGTTGCCCCCTTGTTTAACTGACTTCTTCTTCTTCTTAGCTACTTGGTTACTAGTGTCACTATTTTCACCAAGCGAAGAGGAAGAAGGGGAGGGAGAAACAAACGAAGTAGAAGGTGAAGGGTCAACTTCAGTATCAAGTGGTTGTTGATTCGATTGCTAAGGAATTACGATATTTTGAACGACATAGGTTGAGAATAGCCATACCGGTAGACCAATTGTGATTCCTGGGAGGGACAATGTGGCCATGTACGGAGCACCAATATTTCCCCAAGAAGAAAATGGACTAGGATTCCCCTCAAGAGGGATTCCATGATTGGTGGACTCCATTATCTCAACCCAAGATCAATGAAGAAACATGGATGTTCTTCTAAATTTAATAAATTTTAATGATGCTTTGACACAACTTTGCTTTTACAATTTTTAAGAGTCAAGAAAAAGCTAAAGATGACTCTAGTCCCCTTCGATTTTTAATGAGCCTGAAGTGACAAGTGCTCAAATGGACCTTTTATTTTAAGGAGTTGAAAAGGAATGAAAGTGACTACTCTGGGGATCTAGATAGAGGGATTACCAAACCAATCGCAAAACTGCAATATACACCTTGGTGGTAAATTAAAGAGAAATTACCAGGGACTTATGTATGGCAGTCAGTGTTCCCGAATGCTGTGTTCAGTGCATTGCGATCGATAGGGCAGCAGACATGGCTTCCTATGGATAAAGGATATAAGCTTATTGTGGTCTCCCAATATATACTCGATGGTACGGGGAGCACAAGTCTGTGCTAGAACTTGTCGTATCAAAGAGGAGGAATCACCCAACCTTTCGATGAAAACGATAGTTACTAGATTTTACAACACCGGAACACGTCTCTAGCCTAGACCTCTAGATGTGTTGCGTTAGGTTCCAAAGCATTGTTAAGTTCATTGAGATTTATTTTAGAGTTGATCTTGTTTAGAAGTTTGTCTCTCAAGGTTCACCGCATGATGTAGATGTAAAATTCCTAAATATGCAATCTAAAATGATAAACAATCGTTGTTTATTTTTAGCAATGAAAATCCTAACTACTAAGGAAAGAATATTATGATTCTTTCAAACAAAGAGCAAAGAGCACACACTAAATGCACTTTTCCTAAATCATTTTTTGTAAATAGTCTAAATGCAAATGTAAATGCATGTATTTGTTTTTTGTTCCCTTAATGTGAGGAATGCTAAAATGGAAAACTAAGTATAGATCTGAACTATTTTCTTCAAAGCGACATTTCGACAATTTCTTTTCAAAATGGAAAGGAAGACTAAATGGCACTTTTCAATTTCGAATAGAAAATGCTTTCGACACTTCAAATAATGATAAATCAAATCAAATACAAAACAAAAAGTTCAATCGACTATTTAGAGAAGGAAGACTTTACGACACTTCTCTTTTTTTTTGGAACAAAAAATGACAATTCGATTCAGGTAACTTTTCGACATTAGATTATAAATGATAGACAAATACATAAAAAAATTTACTAATCCTTATCAATGGAGGCTGAACTATGTAAAGCAAGGAGGCTTCAGTAATGAGATATTGTTCATAAAAAAATCAAACAGAGCTGAAAAAAAGGAGAAAACCCCCAAATTTCAAGGAGAGAAATAGGATTACTCAGTCATCGCACCTGTGTTTCATAGAAACAGGGATGCATCTCACTTGCTACACATGGGAAGTGCGATGCATACTGGCTTCCAGTTAGAGACAGTGTGATGGGTTAGGGAGCACAACTGAGATGGGTTTTGGCTCAAATTTACAGCTGATTTCAGTGGATCAAGCCGAGCTATTATGGATAGTAACGATCAAAGTACAAGGGTATGATCTTGGGAGGTTAATGAGCTACCACAAGGGCATATAGGATGCTTGTAAGTCAGATGTTCAGGTCATAAACTAAACCGGAGATTGACTGAAGTAGCATTCATCTACTTTGCATTTGCACAGCAAAATCAGTTTCAAGGCTATCTGGATAACTTCAGGATCTGTCTATAGTTTATAAAGAAAACAACAACAACAAACAAACAAACTATTCGCTCCCCAGTGGATTCGCCATTTTGTTTCCAGGAAAATTCGTGTCTTTTTGATCTGCTAGTCCCACTAAGATTGGATGCTATCTTAGAAACAGATAATGAAAGCAATTTGTGATTTCCTATACGAATAATAGATAAGAGAGAAGGAAAGGGACCAACCTAGATCTTATGCTTGACTCCTTGCTTGATTTCTCTCCTCTTTGATGGAGCTTGCAACTGTTGTCCTACTTGTCCTACTTAGAGAATACCTATAGAAGCGAAGTAAAACAACACCATCAAATCATCTCGATATATGATATCATAAGCATTGCAGAATCATAAATACAATGAGCATACAATGGCATTTACAAATAACAACATTCACAAATACACGATCTTATGGAGGAAAACTCAAAGAACTTTATTAATAATAGAAGAGAGGATTACAACCTAGCTGTCTTATCCAACATCATCCTCCTAGCATCAAAGCCCTCTTCACCTCATGAAAAGAAAGATCACCCAACAATACAATGTTCCTCTCAAAGACAAACTATTAGCACTTCCTTACAAATTACAAAATTCTAGTCTCTAGATCTCTCAGATGAGGGATCCATTTATAGATGTTTGCAAGGGTGTGAGTCATCTCTGGGTTTTTGATAAGTGTCATTCCACTTGTAGTTCTTGGTTCCACTTGAAGATTTCTTGGATCTCTTACTCATCCCTCTGCAAATTCAGAGAGGCAAGTGTCATAGGAGAAGTTTCTAGAAGATTCCGTGAGCATCCACTTAGCAAACTGTCTCAGACATTTGTCCATTCTCGCTCATCGCACCCCACAAAAGGCCTCTTCAGTATGCATCACACCTGGCTTGTGTAGGAGTCAGTATGCATCACACTTTGATAGTAGAGCAGTCAGTATGGTCCATTTTTGGCCAGTTCTGAGTGGTTTTCCAGGCAGAACTTTTAGGGAATGATGTAATTAGTTGACCATGATCCTTTAGGGTATGAAACAACACTTTTAGGGTTTAAAGAGTCCTTGGTTTATCGACATATAAGATTGGGGTTGCAGTGCTCAAATATGTCTATAACAATCACCCTCTTCTTTCATCCTCCCTACACTTGCCTTTGCATAGTGCCTCTGAATCAAGGTTTCTAACCACTTCCCTTCTTGGATGGGTTGGTCTTCCTAGGAACAACTGTCTTCCTCTGTGCCTTCCTGCAGAACTTCTGTTGAGATGGTCATATAAGGTAATTCGAACTCTTCTTCCTTGATCATTTATCCATGATGTCTCAAACAAATGTGAAGTACATCTGCTCTATCGACTTTCATTTGTATCTATTAAACAAGTTGTTAACAACAACAGAAATACAGACAACAACTGGATGGCCTAAACTCCTTCTTCAACAAAGGCAATAGAGTTCACATTTTGTGAACATCTCCATGTATTACATCTGCATATGAGTGATTGACTAAACCACAAGCCCACAAAACATGCCTTTAATCAAATGACCCTTCAAGTCAAGCATGTAGAAAAAGACCATTAGGACTCTTTTTCAAAAGATGAAACACTTCATCATTATCTCCATTTGGAGACCAAGTTAACTTCTTCGAAGTCAATCATGGAATCACATGCATGTCAAAGCAATCAACCCTGCAAGTTAATTACACATACATGTTCAAAAACAAGGAAATCATCAACATCCTTATGTTCATGCATATCAAGCTTATGCATGCATTTCATCCTTCAACTTTTGCTTAAGCACACTATACTTTCGAAGCTGAAATGAAATATAATCTAGATGCATATATAGACATGAAATATTAATCGGATAAGAACTCTACCTATTTCTTACCAATCCCTTTCAAAGATACTACCTTTGTCTGCACATCAACATCATCATGTGAATCATTCTGAGACACATCATTCATGGAATATTCCTTTCCATTTATGCCATCTCCTCTTTCCACTTTCTTCAACTTTTGTGGAAGCATTGTTGGATTTAGAGTCCAATATTTTGCAGCAAGATGTCCTTGCTTATGGCAGTAAGTGCACTGCATTTTCATCCTCTTGACAACATGATTTGCCTTGTCCAATGGACCTTTGGCTTCTTGCTTATTTTCCTTCAAAAGCTTCATGTGTGTGGCCATTCTCTTCCAACATCTAGAAACATTATGGTTATCCAAACCACAAAAGGAACAAGCAATTATTTTTCCATCTCTATGTGGAATTTTATCATGCTTTGCAAAATCAAAAGGAATATGTTTAGAACTAGATTTCTACCTTTCTCTTTCACCTTCATTGCCTTCATGAGGAGGTGAGGCAAATGAAGAAGTGGCTCCCTTTGGAACACCATAAATCTCTTCAAGGTTGTTGGAGTCTCCCCAACTCTCTGGTTCAAGTGTGTGCTTTTGAACACCTGCATCCTGCAAATGATTTTTCAAGCTATTGCATTCCTCCTTAATACAATCTTCACACTCTGCAATGTAACCCCTTCTTGGAGTTGTTTCAATGGCCTTCATGGTAGCTTTGAAACACTTTCCATAAGATTGTCCATAGTTAAGACCCAAATAATTAGGCCTTTTGTCAACCATTATTGGTTCAACAATACCTTGTGCATGCTTTGCCAAGCCTCTTCCTTCATAGCCCATCTTGGACATTAGCTTGGAACCTATGCCTTTAGTATGTTTTTCAAAAGACCCAATATAAGAATCCTTAGATGAATTTGAAGACAGAATGGAATGGTTTACCACTTCTTCAAGATGATACTTGACTAAGCCTTCTTGAGCAACAAAGAGTTGTGTCTCCAACTCATGCATCCTTTTGAGGTTCATATTTGCAATAGGAAGTTGCCTCTTATTTTCCTGTAATATGTTAGAAAGCAACTGCTTCTCTTCCTTCAAGGAATTCAACTGCTCTTTAAGAATGCTGCTCTTCTTCCCATCCTCATACATTTCTCTCACCATATCCATCATGTTGGACAATTCTTGCTTCATGTCTTCATCAAAGAGTCTTGTGATGAAGAAATAAGAATTCGAGAACTCATTTGTAGAAGTTGTCATTATGCCAATGACTTCTTTTCCCTTCTTGTACTTGCTGTACTGAGCTATCTATAACTTTCTCCTCACCTCTGCAAGCTTAAGCAATAGTCAGTTTGCAAAACAAGCATACAATCAACCTTTGACTATTTAAACACCTTTTAGACAAGCAGTCTTTGCTCTGTCAATCAAGCATGCTGATATAACCCTCTTTGAAGGCATGGTCTATCAATCTTAAGCTCTGATACCACCTGATCTGAAAATGGGGCTCTTAGGCTTCCTATCTAATTTACAAGAACCTCTCCCACTTCCAAAGCTTTAAATATTCCTACGTATTATTGATTAACCAATGCGGAATTAAAAATGCTTGAAAATATAGGTGTATGTTGATATTTGATTTAAATTGATTATATGCTTTAAAATTTGTTGTTTGTGATGATATGTAAATCTTCTTGAACTGATATATAAATGCATATAACAATAAATAATGCAGTAGTAAAAATAAACACAGAACATCAATATTAATTAGGAGTTCACCCACAACTCTTTGGCTACATCTCTATGAGATCTAGTCAATTCAACTAGGCTCTCTAGGATTATGGTATAAGTCATTTTTACAAACTCTTGGCTCAGCTCCTACTATTTTACATAGAAACAGTGGGTTCAGATAACATTTTATTCCCTGGCTCTTGAAGCTCTCCGCTTTCTGGCTCTCGGCTCTTGCTTTGGCACTTCGGCTCTGGCTCTGGCTCTGGCTCTTGGCTCTCGCTCCAGCTCTTTGGCTCTAGCTTTGCCTTTGGCTCTTCAGCTCTAGCTTCTTGGTCCTCTGCAACCTTAAGCTCTCTGGCTTTTCACTTGAACTTCAAGTGACCCCCAAAGGCTCCCTTAGCTACTCTGCGCAGTAGCTCTTTGGCTCTCTCTACCCTCTCGGCTCTGCAACCTCTTTCAACATTCAGCCTACCCTCAATTGAGCTCTCTCTGCCTCCTTTGAGGTGATCTTCTAGCTTTTTGGCTACCCCAGCCATTTCTCTATGTGCAATCATCTGTCTATGGCTCTTTGGCTTCCCTGTGTGTTGTCTGTTTGACTGCCATCTGGCTCTCAGCCTCTACCCACTCAAATCCTTCTTCCAACGTTAAATAATCATTGCATAATGCATTCAGGGGGGGTGGCCACCTAATCTGCAATAGATGAAGGCATTAGGCCTTTGAAATCCCTAAAATGGCCATTCTTGGCATACACAGGAAAATACACTAAACACGGGAAAACTCTGTAGAGAACACTGTTCACCTAACTTCAAATCTTCATAAATGCACACTATATCTCTATCAGGTCCAATTGAAATCTCTTATCGCAAGTCACAATGCCCATGTTTCATGGTTTTCTTTTGTATTTTAAAATACATTAAAACACCGCAAATTTGCGCAAAACGATCTTATGGCGGATTTGAAAGATTATTCATTTACATTTTGGAACCCCTTTGGATCTGGATTCATCACGTCGGTGCATATATATGTCTATATCCGCTCTTCTGTGTAGCTCCGATTGTGATCTGCTGATATCAGTGATCATGATATTGCATTTCCTGCGGTTCCGCCTTTGCCTTGTGGTATCACTGATTGTGATCCACCGATTTCAGTGATCACACCATCAGATCGGCCTGGTACCTTTGCCTTGGGTATACACTGCCTGCCTCCGATCCGACCCACCGATCTGATCATCAGAGGTCATTGATTGGGGGTGCCTTCTGCCCGACTTTAAGTCTTTGCCTCATGCAAAGCGATTTTCCCTTATAAGGATCTTTTTCCCATTTTTAAAGGATTTTTGCCTCTTTCCCAGAGAACAAAGGGGAACTTCCTTTTGTGATAACTTCTCTATTTGAAGTCTGTTTTTTCCCATTCAAGTTGTGTTGGATTCAAAATGAAGAGATCTCTGAAATGAGACTATTTCCGAGAGCAGCCTATGACTTTCATTTTCCTCTGATTTACAAATTATTTGTGCCATTTGGCACCTTTCACCTCTTATATGAATTCTTTTAGACTTAGAGGTTTATTCAGGATCCATTTTTGGATTAGCTCAATATTAAAGACATTTTACACAAATCTTCCATTAAAAAAGATGAAATTTTCATTGAAAATAATAGTATTTAAAATACAAACTGATTTAAACTTGGTCCCATACTATGTTCCTTGAATTGATATCCAAATATCTTTCTCAAAGCATAAACATTGCTGCTAAAAGACAAATCAAACTTTGCGTCTCATACACAGTTAAGAATGGAAAAAGGCAAATCCTAGTAATTTGCAAATCTTAGATTGATCCTCTCTTCCTACAACCTAAAATCCCTATTACAGTAGTGCTTTAAGAATTACAAAATTGCAGAAGAGATAAGCCCCTTGTACATTCTACAAACCACAATTTATAATTTACAAAATGAATTTTAAATAGGAGAGATGTTGAAAAGTAATTCTCCTCCAACAATTTTCAATGGTCAAAATTCTTGTTCTTCTATTGCTAGAACAATTCCATTGATTGAAATCTCCTTTTCCTCATCTCTTTAAGTGTTTTCCCGCCAAAACCAATTAAAATACAAATTAAAATAAAAAAATACCAAATATGGAAAATAAAACATCTTCAATTAATACTCAATTAAATAAATAAATAAAAATAAAATATGAGCTTTCCATTGATCCCTGTAAAGATCTTATTGATAAAATAGAACATAATCAAATGGATCTGCAATACACAGAGGTTATGAGCAAATGAAAATGCAGAAAATGAAACTCAGAAAATTATTTTTGTTTAAAAATTCAGATATTGATCTTCTTCTAGATTTTAGACTTATTAATCGATCAAATCTAGTTATGAAACCACTTCAGAAATATTTTCCATGATTTTATTTAACCAACGAGTCATCCTAGGCCTCATTTGGCCAAGTAAAACTCAATTTATGAGCTTCCAAATTTGAAGTGTCAAATTGCCAGAATTCTGGAAAATTTGCTGCCTAGGCCAAAAATAGGAAAATTTTAATTTAAAATATAATTCTAAATTAGATTAATAATTATTAGTTAAATTAATATTAATTTAACTATAATTACAAAATTAATCTAAATTAATTACAAACTAAATTAATTATATATAATTAAAAATTAAAATGAATTTAAAAAGTTAAATAAAAATATAATATAATTATATTAATATTATAAATATATTATATAAAAATTATAATTAAAATATAATATTATATAATATATATTTATAAAATATATCCCATATAACAAACCCCACGTCACTATAAGTGAATCGAAATGGAGGATGAGGCTGACATGTGGAGGGCCACGTGACGAAGGAGAGGGAATCATAAGGAGAGGGACTTTATGTTAAACGAAAATAGCCACGACATGATTCAATACCAGATAATGGAAGAAATGAAATATCATAAGTTTTAAATATCCGCCAAAAAAAACTGATATCCAATATTCTGATATTGGATATATCAGAAATATCAAAATTTTAGAAATATTAAAAAATTTGTATCGAGAATTTCTATCTCGTGTATTTTTATATCGGGACTTTTGTAAAGGAAGGGAGGAGGTGAGGTGAAGTCGGGTCTACTTAGAGTGAAATTAAAAATCCTACAAAATGAACTACAACCACTTTGCAATTTTAATAATACGAATCTTGTAACGTCTTTTAAAATTCGGAATTGGAATAAATTATTGAGATCCCAAAAGAACATTATTTAGTTGTTCGACAATTTAGCTCGACAATTTTGTAGGACCGTTAGTGAAAAATGAAGAAATTAGTGAAAATTGATTAGGAGTTAATATTTACAATCAATTACTAATTTATTAAAAAAAACTAAAATAATATACATTTTATACATTTTTTAACCTAGACGATAAAAAATATCAAAATTTGGATACGCATCATTTGCAAACCATGTAACCAAATGACGTGAAACAAGTACTAATGGAAATCTACCAAAAATTTAAACTCAATGAAGCAATCAAAATAGAAATCTGACGAAAATGAAAAAATGGAAATTTGTATGACACTTAACCAAAAGAAAATATTAAAAGGTGACTTAACCAAAAATTTATGGAAAGGGTCCCCATTATTTGAAATAAATAAGTAAAAATGGGGGTGTTGGGTTTTCTCTATAACACTGGTGGCACACTGGGAAGAACCAGTTACCTCTGGTTAAAGATAATAAACTTTAATTTACCCAAAAGTTAAAAATAGTGGATTTCATGAAATTGTCTTACAATAAAATATTTCCATGGGCCCCACATAAATAGATTAATAAATATGAGTTTGAAAATATAAGTACTCAAAAGCAGACTTGAGTAAAAATCATGAATTCAAATTTTAGGAAAAATTTATTTTAAAAATTACCTTGTATGAGAAAAAGAAGAAGGTAGAGATATGATTTTTTTGATAAAGCATATATCCATTGTTATGACCGATCTCTGACATCACTTCACTGCCATAGAGCTTGAAAAATACCCCGATGAAGTTGTATTTTATGCCATACAAGCCTAGCCCCACTACCAGGGAGTGTCCATAGCTCAAACGAGTATACTTGTATTTCCCATGCTTCCTCTTTTGATCACCCTTCTGATATAAACATTTTTGAGCTTTTAGTTTATGATGTACTTGAGTGAAAGAGGTGGGATGGTAATATATACTTATTTTAATGGATATAAGACTTCCATAATGTTGACTCCAAATTCTTTTCCCGTGACTATCAATCATGTGCTTTTATAAAGTGGAGGGGAGGGAGGAACATTGACCTAAACTCAGGTCTATTCCTTCCTTGAAAAGGTGAACCATATCACTTAAAAATGATGCGTGTTTCTCCATAAAAAATATTTAAAGCAAGAGGGCTTTATGGTCCCATAAAGTTATACCTTTAATGATAAATGAAATTCACTGAAATAAACAGAGTAAATATTTTCCATATATGCCAACCATTTTGGGTGAGGAAAAGAACTTTCATATAAATATTAGTGAAGTCACCAAAATCAAAACATAACCAAAAGGAAAAGGAAAAAATAAATGGAAAACAAAGTTTAAAAAATGTAAAAAATGAAGAAATCAAAGCTAAAAGAAAAAATCCAAATTTAGAGAACCAGGTCAAACAAGAATAACTATAAAATGTCCGAAAAAATGAATAAAAGAAGATAAGCATGTGTGTATTTGCCTTATGTTGAGAGTCTATTAAATTTTAATCTTGTACAATTACAAATAAAAAGGCTTTGAAACTATAAGGGAAATAACAATCATTCAATGAGACTAAGTCAAATGAAAAGTCTTTGTCTTCTTTAAATTTTCTTGTTTCAAAGGAAAACCTTCATAAAAGTGTCTAAGACATTTTCTAATAAAAGGCATGCTTAAGAAAAAAATTAAAGGTTCTTAAAATCCCTAGTTTAGCTAATTCGATGAGGATCATTACTACTTCTCCCAAAAAATTGAAATCAAATTAGACAAAGGAGAATGAGCTCTAAATCTGATCCAGTAGAAGTGTGAAAATGGATCATGAAGATATGCAAGATCGAGTTCTATATCAGCAAAAACTAAAAAAAAAAAAAATGAAAAAAAAATAAACAAATGTAAATGAATGGAAGTGGGCATATGAAAATTTACTATTGGAGAATTTCATTTAATATTACATAGGAGTTATCATCTTCTCGAATTAAAGATAACTTCTTACTTCGACTAGAATTAAAAGTATGAAGAAGTTGAATTTTTAGAAATCTTATCGACCCATAATCATTATTTATTGAATCTAAACTAAAGTGTTACAATGTATTTTGTCACACCTCCTGTTCACGTCCTATCCATACCCCAAAGTTCCAAAACATTGACTACTGTGCAACATATCCATCATGATATGGATACCAAAGCCTCCGTGAAGAATCAAAGGAAAACTACCCTAAATCCATTCTGAAGAAGGTTGCCTAAAAACCCAATTTTTGGCATCAACGCATTTTTCTCCACTACTGGGCCATGCTGATAGAAGGTTTCTCAGTTATACACTCACATTGCGAGCATATGTTTTCATAGGAAAACCCTTGGTGAACATCTTCTCGCAGGTTTTCCCAAACTGGAGGAGAAGCTTCGCTCACTAGAACCTTCGAGAACAATGAGTTGTATATTGGTTGTTGTTGATATAGTTGAGCTCTCTCATTTAAGCCTCTTGATTTTATCATCATGGGATTTCCCCTTGAGATGTGGACCTTCCTCCCTCTTTTGTGGATCCCTAACTCCCTCTCCCTTCCTATAAATTCACTCCCTTCCATTCCCAAATGGTTGATCATTGATTGTTTCATCCCTACGCTGAGATTATTCTTACATGCTACCCATTCTAGATTAGAGAAGGAGTGCTTGAAGAGTACTTGCTTGGAATTGGACATCTACCAAAAGGAGGTCTCAAACATCAAGGCATAGGTTGTATGTTCCCTTTTTAGCTTATTAATACATACATCTGATGTTCACTTTCCATAATTGTGTAAATTTTTATGCTACTAGCTTAATGTTCCTTGATCTATTAAGTAGTTTATGTTTGATTTATGCCATATATTCTCTCGTATCTTGCATAGTACTTTGATCTTCCTTGCACGTTCCTGAATGTGAAGAACAACTAAGGAATGAGGCCTGGAGTGAAAGATTCAAAGCCACCCCTAAGGATCGAGTGATTAGAATCAGAACGAGATAGGTTTCTCCTTCCTTCTACATATGTCAAACATAATATAGGAAAGCGTATATTAGTTAGTTTAGTTTTTTGCTAGACTCACTCATTGGGATAGAAGGATCACCTCTGTTCGCAGGGGTATTTTCCTTCACGACAAAATGACGACTCCATTGGGGAAGCTATAGCTTTTTCATCCTCCTTTCTCAACTGATCCCTTGATTAGTTTGACTGACCATCACATTCTTAGCTAGTTTGGTTTGATATAGGTTTGAACAATTACTGGTTGCTATCTTAGAGTGCTCAGCCTAGAAGTGATTGTGAAATTCTTTTTACTTTTTACCTCATTCCTCGCCCAACACATTTTTTGATCTGACAGTCACATTTCCAACACATTTTTTATTAAAACAGTCACATTGTTCCCCTGTTTAGCACCAGTTTGGCCTTAACAGCCTCGTTGATCCCTAAGATTGGAAGAAATCTAGGGCTTCTCTATCAAATCCCAGTGTTTCTAAGACCCTGAGGCCCTATTTTTTCCTATATGACTAGATTTTGTTGATGTTTTTATTGATTACCTCATTTTGTTAGAAAATTATTACTCCTTTAAACTTTCAAGTGTTTGAGTGAAATTGTATTGATTTTAGGGTTTATAGGTTGATTGGTTGTCACTTGCTGCTTGTGAGTGTGTTTAGGTCTTTGGTTTGTTGAAATATTAGGTCTGTTCATCTTGTGAAATCACTTGAAACATTGACTTACACTAGTTTTTGTTTGTCTTCTGCAAAGTTGTTTTCATGTGTATTAGGTCATCTTGAATTTGAAATCCATCTTTGCCATTTATCAAACATAGATTACATTTCTTGGTTTTCAAACTAAAATGAGTGTATTTGCTTATATATTTAAAAGAGAAAGTGAAAGACATCTTCATTGAGTGCTTTTGAATTTGGGGTTACTTTGATTGATTCCTTCTTTGCATTTGGAGTATTTTGAATCAAAATCTTTGGTTTTTCTTTAGTTGAAGCTTAGTTGCATGTGAACATCTAAAAATAAAAGAAAAACATAATTCATATAAGTGCATCTTAGTAAAGTAAAATCATTTTGCTTTCAAAAAATTTCCATTTAGGATGGTGAAAAGTGAAACTCATTTTTACTTTTGACATTTCATTTGGAAGATGAAAGTGAATGCTAGTGGAAGGCATGTTGTTTGATGCATTATTGATTGAAATTTCTTCCCTCATTAGTCTATAATTCATTGAAATGAAAAGTTTCCTTTTCTCATAAAATTGCATTCTAGGATTTAGGTGATATCGTTTGAGCCCAAAACTGAAACCTAATTCAATAACAACATTAAAATTTAGTAAATTAACCTAAGGACCATTTTGAACTTAATGAAAATGTTTAGAGGTCTACGCTAGAGATATGCTTCGATGTTTATAAACCTAGCAGCTATCATTAACTTCTTGGATTGTATCCTAGGGGTGAAATCTCATTTTAGTACAAAAGTATATATGAGGTTCTCCAGTACTCTAGGGTATACCAGAGGCACTCTAGTGTGGAAAGTATATGAGAACACTCTAATCAAATGGTTATACATTATGTTATCACTCAGGTTGTTCCTTGACTCCAGGAGGGAATACGGCCGAGGTAACCACTAACCAATCTTTCAGCTGCAGATCCGTTTAAGGAAAGGTTTAGCACTTACCCCAAAAGGGAATATTTCAGGGAATATTATTTTTTTAATATTTTCAAAAACGAAATTAATCTTGGTCAAATTTCCAAAAATTGCAGTTTACTTGAATTTTCAAATTGCGATAACTCCTTCATACGGTATTGATTTTTCAAACCATTCAAGGCGCCAAAATCAGGAAGACAAGATCTATCCGGTCTCTTAGGTTTGACACTCTTTCAAATACTTTGAACTTTGAGCTATCATTTAGGTTGTGGATCAATATCTAATCATTGGCATGCTCAGCTCGTATTTCGTCTAACCAGTCAAGAACAACTACCAGGGAAACGTAAGTCGTGTTGTCATCATCCTTCCATGAGAGTGCATCAAATATGACATTTCCCTTTCCATTTTGGTGCAGTATTTCTAGGTCGAATGCTGAAATTTTCTCCATTGAATTTTTCTATTCTATTGAAAATGTTTTTTTTTGAAGTAGGAATTGAAGACTATTGTGATCAGTTCGGATTAAGAACTTACTTCCGAGTAGGTATTTTCATCATTTAGTGAAAGCATGTATGATGGCAAGCATCTCCTTTTGGTAAGTTTATTTTAAGCTTTCCCATTTGTTAATCTTCATGCTTTTGAAGGCTATAGGGCGGTTTTCTTGCATTAATACTACTCCAACTCCAAACCCTGAAGTATCAAATTCAAGAAAAAATTATTTGGAGAAGTCTGGAGTTTCCAGTGCTAGTTTGATTCACATCACTTCTTTTATATTCTCAAAGCATTCATCTACCTAGTTATTCCTTCGAAAGGTGATATTTTTTAACAAGTTTATCAGGGGCACCATCAAATGTGAATATTTTTTTATGAACCTTCTATAATACCCAATTAAACCTAGAAATCCTCTTAGTTTTGATATGTTCTTGGGTTTGGTCCATTATTTAATTGATTTAATTTCTTGGGGTCCACTTTGACTCCTTCGGTAGATATGACATGTTCTAGGCATTCAACTTCCCTTTGCCCAAAGGCCCATCTTGATAACTCAGCGTAAAATTGATTCTTCTCTAATACGGAAGGTACTTCATCTAGATGATTGAGGTGCTCCTTCCACATTTTACTGTAAAAAAGAATGTCATTGAAGAAGAATAATACAAATTTTTGCAAGTATGGATGGAAGAGTTCGTTCATGGTTGCTTGTTGGGTGTGGGATCCCCCCAAGGTAAATCTTGGGGATTAAAGCCCAAGTTTTGACTAAGTCCATTATAGAGACTCTGCAATTTGTGGGCACAGAGCACGAAGTTGTAATGGAGCCATAGGGTTGTACGCCCTTACTTTTGTAATGTAATGTCAGTTTGAGAGATCTACCCATGGTCCACAGACCATGGGATTGTATAAATAGAGCGAGGCTCTAAGTATAAAGAGACATCAAAGGAATTGAAGATAGAAGATCTAATGAGGGAGAATTGAGTCTAAGTGTAGAGTCATGTCTTTAGGTCGTAGAGTAGGAGAAGGCTCTGCATCTGAGTGCATAGAGGCCTAGTAGTCTGCAGCTGAGTGTGTGGACCCCTGCAGCTGAGTCCATAGGGAAGGTTGACTCTGTAACCACTGGAAGCATTAATAAAGAGAAGTTTTATCATATTTTTGTGTATTTTTTCTTGTTTTATGCATTGAAGTATACTAGGTATGAATTGCAAGTTTACTATTTATTTATTGTGCAAACTTATATGAATGTGCTGAATAAGTGAATATAATATAAGGTATCTATTTATGCAAAGATAACTAACTGTTATAAGAAGATAAGTAATATCAGTGGGGTGACTTGGGGAAATAGTGCAGATCACTACTCTAGCAATGCGAAAGCTCCTCATCCCCTGGTTAGGGTTGTGCAAAGGCGAATATAATAGGGCATGAAGGCCTCGTAGGTTAGGGAAGGGCATGAAGTAACCTATGCGAAGGTATTCACAGTTAGACGAAATCAACCCCTCAGACATCTCAAGGGTGTGGAAACCTAGTTCCAAGATCCCCCCACACTGCTTTGGGTGAGACCACAGTCCGCGCTCCACGGACTGTTGCCAAAAGGGCCAGTAATACAAGGATTTGTTTGGCTAAATAACTCTGAACCTAGGTCAGGCCCCAACAAGCCAACAAATGGTTCCATTGCCGGGACTGAAATCTGCATAGAGATGTCTGATGTCGTATCATTGGAATCCAACTAAGAAATAAATTGATGGATGGTTGGTTGGACAGGAGAATTCACGAGTTCGCAGCGTAGGAGAACAAGAAGTCGTGACTATCAAAAGAAGAGTGGTTACACTATTACCTGTACACAGAGATCCATGAAATTTTCTTCGCATCTTTCCCTACTAAGATGTACGAGTGGATTACGAAGCTAGTAGATAGCCAAGGAAGGTGCAAGCTTGACAATCCTATTGTATGGACCCCAGAGTTATTGCGCAGATTCGAAGCATCGGAGGATAAGATCGCGCACGTTGTTGATCACTAGCTCGATCAGATTATAGGAGGATTCATACTAAATTCACAGTAGACACTACGATAAGCTACAATGAGGCTAACAGACGCTTTCTCAAAGGACTGCGAGGTAAGTACATTAAGTCTCTAAACACTTGGATTAAAATGCTACTATGTGAAAAGTGGATTATGTGAATACATTATTGTTTGGGTTTATGCAAAGTGGGAGGATTTACGAAAACGAAGGTAGTGCAGAGCTAGAAACTAGCCCCTTGATTTCACCTCCGCAAGGGGGCGAGGGAGAGCTCGCAAAGGTCTCACCAAGAAGTGCGACCAATTTGATAAGGCAGAGGATTATGTGCATACCACCCCCACCCACACCACCACCAACTTCACCACCTTCACCCCCATCTTCGCCCATACCACCTCCACCACCACCACGAGTCAATATGGCAAGTGCGATAAAGTTGTCGGTGTTCAAGGGAGTAGGAAATGAAGATCCGGACCAGTTTTGGCTCATGATAAAAGCCATATGGGAAGTGCAGGGAGTTACAGATGACAATATAAATAAGGCGAAAAATGTTTGCACTCTGTAGGATCGCACGCTGACCTGGTATATTAAGTATTCTAATGACAATCTGAATGCAGGGATCATGGATATCCAAACTGTGCTGAACAGAGAATTTAGCAGGCCAAAGTCAGAGGCGCAATCGATTATTGGCTTCAAGGAGATCATAATTCTACTTGGTGAGACTCCTTAGGAGTTTGATCAAAGACTGAAGTGCATAATTCGTGAAGCTAATATGACTTTGATGGATGGACAACACTATTAATGGTTTGTAGCATCGCTAACGCCACATTTAGGGAACACGTTGTCACAACAGAGGTTAACAACTCAAGAAGAGGCCTTGGAGATCGCAATGAGGCGACATGAGACCCTGATATAAGATCCTAACCGAGGAGTTCAACAGATCCACGTGTAGTTGGAAAACTTATTCCTCGAGATGCAGATTTTGAAACAAGACAAGATGGTTCAATCGGAAGTGCACAAAGAGGTATGGTGTGTTAAATGTAAGGGTCAGGGTCATGACAAGGACCATTGCCCAGTATTCAAAAATTACCTTGCGAGAGGAGAACCAATGCCATTAAGACTAGAGGCACAAGTAGGACCTAGTGCGGCACCTACTTTGTGGTGCACAATTTTTCAAATAAGAGGAAAGCATGCTATGGACAACTACCATTTGTTGCAGAAGTACATGCAGAATTCACAATAGTTTTTCTGTAATTTTTGTAGATCAATGGGAAATGATGAGCAAAACTATAGAAGCTACAAGCTGATGATGGATAGGAATCCCACCTACAAAGCTCAGGCCGAACCATGGCCCCTTGACGAGAACGCAGGAGTGGCGCAAAATGGATTTCAGGGGCGCAGACGAGGTTGAGGTGGAGGAGGACCTAGAAAAGGTTGTAGACAGCTGATATGTTACAATTGCAGGGGACCAGGACATTATGCCCATGATTGTATGAATCCAATGCGTCCATCATGTCTGTATTTTACCTTGTTTGATCATGAGACGAAGGATTGTCCCACACTGATAGCGAGGTTGTGCGACAAGGGAGCGCTCCAACCTCCCCCAACTCAGAACTTGCAGATCATGAGGTTTAAGCCATGCAAGGAAGACCCTAATGTGAACATTTTTCTCTGAAGTGGAATTATGACAGGGGATGATAGAAGAAAGCAGTCAGAAGATAGTACTTGGGTTTGTAAGGCTCCGACAAAAGAACCAGATTTTGATTTGGAGTGCACTAGGGAAACCTTCATGGAAGCTAGGAAGAGCTTCGCTAATGCCCCCACTTCAAGAAGCCAAGACAAACTGGAGCTAGAAATGGACCCATCAATGCTCACGACATTCCTAGAAACATGCGTGAAGCTTTTGCACAATAGTAAGGCTACAAAGGGATTGTAGGAACTCATCACTAGATGTTGGGACCGCACCAGGAGAACTGCACGTAGTCCGGAATATTGGAAAGCATGCGACGAGGACAGGAAGAGAGATGAGGTTGACTGCGTAGATTGGAGAATATGAGATGAAACAAGTAATTCTAGACCTAGGGTCAGACGCGAACATTTTTCTGAAGCAGACATGGGAGTGCATGGGAAGGCCTACGCTACAATGGTATCCTGTCCAGCTATGAATGGTGAACCAAAAAAATATCATACCTATGGGAAGATTGTAGGGAATCACCGTGGATATTGACGGGGCAAGCGCACTAGTAGACTTTGAAGTGATAGAGATTGTTGATGATAGCAATCCCTACCCCACACTATTAGAAATAGATTGGGCCATTAACATGAATGGGGTGATAAATCTGAAGAATCGCAAGATGATTTTTGAGAAAAATTCTTTGCGCATAGCCATACCTTTGGACCCTGCAGAAGGATCACACTACATGGAGCCAGTGCGGGACTATGAAAGTGACGATGACTTAGACTACATCTACAATACAATCGCATGAGAGAAAGACTAGGTAAATCCTATCGCGAATGGACGAATCTCATGGGAGCATGAAAGCTCTTGTACATCAGATTGGGATGAAGAGATAGAGCGATGGTAGAATCGGTTACATGAGGTAACCACGCTGAACTGCAATGATGACAAGATCATTGTGCTACATATCAACGGAAGTAAGGGATCTGCCTACTTATGATGGGTTAAGTGAGGTAGATGCTTTCTTGAATAGATTTGAAAGGGAGCTGCCGAAACAACAACATTTCAAGGCTTTGAAATGGGTACTACACACTACACCTGCGAGGTGGTTGGGTACACACCAAGGAAGCTTTGAGGACTAGTGCGAATGCAGGAGAATGATGTGCATGCATTTTGGGAAGCCTCAGATGCATTTAAAAGACAACTATAATGTATGAGATGGGTTGTGCACGCATCTTTCTAGGTGGGTACAAGCATATGGTAAACAACCTACGCAGATTCACATGGACTTCACATTCGGGAACACAGTCAATAAGAAGGTGTTGGCGAGGCAATTGCACGAACAGTCCCTCTAGTTGGGATTACGAAGTGTGAAGAAGGTTACCCACACAGAATCCTTCAACGAAGTGTGTGAAGCATTGAACAGGGTATATAATGTGTGGCAGAGTGATTGGGACCTATGCGTACTAGTAGTTCTATGGGCTTATAGGACAACGTGCAAGAAATTGATGGGGCAAATGCATTCTAGGTTGGCTTATGGAGCAAACACTATAGTCCCAATAGAGTACAATATGCTTAGTCTGCACATAGCAGTGCTGGTAGATATGAACGAAGAAGAACGCTTGGGACCTGAGGAAGAAATCTGACAAGGTGATCTTAGGCTCCAAGAACTCATGAAAGAAAGAGTGCGGTTAAGGGAAAAAAGCACTCTAGTGGAAGCAAAAGTCAAGAAGCTTGAGGAAGAAATAAAGAAGGATTTTCTTGATAGGAAAACCAGGGTGATAAAACAGGGTGCCCACAACTATGGTGACAAATTTGGGGACTACCACTGAGAGTTGATCAGCTTGATGAACTGGATTGGATCGTATAATACTAGAGGGATCAACCATGGTGGCACAATGCCAATGGTAAAGTGCACGACGCAGACAGTAAAAATAAAAGGCATATTTTTTCCAGGAAAAGTGTTGGATGATCAGTTGAAACACTATAAAAGTGGCACAGCCGCCTGACTAGCTGTGGGAAGTACAACCTTAGTGCTCCAGGAAGTTAAAAGGAGGTGAAGGGCTATAAACTACTTTGCCCGAGAGCTGCGCAATGTCGGGGCTACATGTAGGAGAAAAGTGTCACAACGTCTGCGACCACACAAGGGGGGTTGCGCTGTCGCGCGGACTGGCTGGAAAGTGACCGTTGTAGTCACTATTCATGATGTGATGCTTGACTTAAGAACAAATGGAGTGGGAAATAGGCATTTAAGACGACCTTTATGGGAAATATTTGGGAAAATTTTCCACCAAGGGAGCATTAATGGATAGGATTTGGGGGGAACGGTCGAATTCAAATTCAAAAGGAACTATAAATTACAAAGGTTTGCCCAGCAAATAATACTTGGTGATTTGTGAATTGAGCTATTGTGCACCCCGAGTATTCCGAACTGGGACCTATTTGTCCTGTGGATAGCATTGTTTGAGCACCTAAGTGAACAGTTGAGAGATTCTGGACGAATAAGATGGTAGCATCTGAAAAAGCCAGGGAAATCGAAAAAATGACCGGCGAAGATGCCGCGCAGGCCATGAACATAGAAGATGCCCCTGAGAGCACTGGGATTGTTGTGAAAATCCCTAAATCACTGTGCACACCGAGACTAAAGAAAGAAAAATAGCCAATGATTCTAGTGCATGTGTCCCCTCGAATCCCGCTACAAACCAGATTAACAATGGAGGAAAAAGGGAAAGTGGTTAACCTAGAAATCGATGAGGAGGAAGAACACCTTGAGGATATCATAGTTGAAGAGGATGAATATGAGAGCATGGAGGAAGAAACTGAGGGCACGGTCCCTCTAACCAAGCTTATGTCCCTCCATCGAAGGGGAAGGCAAAGATGCCCAAGGACATCAATGAGAGCAAGAGCTCTCTGCAGACTCTGCTCCTCTCGGACAATATCGTTTTTGAAGGAATGCACTTGGGAAGGGTGTCGAGCTTAAAATTTTAAGACTGGGATCTTTCTGACCACAAGAAATTCCCTCACTTGGTGACCGCGCACCTCATGAAGCCAAAGAAACACACCACAGTGGGATTCATAGAGTTGGGGTTGTGCAAGTGGTTACGCGGAGTCTAAAAGGCAGGGTTGTTGAACCTACTTTGGGTGTCGCATTACCATCGTGCCCTAGTGACTATCTTCATCATCAAGCAGCTTCTCTGGTTGGTGCATGGTGGGTGTTTGTGGCTAGAGGAGCCCATCCCCATCACAGACCACCTAATCCATTGAACTACTTGACTCTTGTGTAAAGGAGAAGACCCCACAGACATTTCAGAGGGTAAAAGCAGTGATTTGGCCATCGCGGAGGCCATGGAAAATAAATACAAGTTGGAGAAGAAAAAGAGGGGCTATGCAATCTCTAGTATCAACAACAAGGCAATCAGATTTGCAACTCAGATACTGGCAAGTAAAGTCATGCAAAAGTGTCGCACGGATGAGATGCCTGCGCTGGTGGTTGCACTTGCTGAACAGTGCGCAGAGGGGGTCTAGTTTAACTGGTTCGAATTCTTGTTCAAGGAGTTCCTACAGAATTTCCGTGAGGCATAGGAACAAGGGAAAACCTTCCACTATGCATGGCTTCTACTGTCCATAGTGTTAGTGGCTGGGGAATTTCCTGAGGACAGCCAGTTCCCCACAATTGCAATGGATCTCCTCAAGGCCACGAAGTATGCTTTGTTGTGGGCCACTAAAGACACGAATCGGATCCACAACAGTAAAATATTCTAGGTGTTGATGGAGATGAACATTAGAATGGGGATTAACCGTAATCCACAGTTATCACCCACTGTCTACAATAGCCTGCAAAGTTTCATAGAGTTTAAAGTGGTTTTTCATCACATCTACCTTAGGGCATGCAAGGAATTTGCAAAGAAGTGGAAAAAACTACCCTACATAGCCACAGATGATGTGATCTTCGACATACTTGAGACATGGCCACTGAAATGGCGTGATCCAAACATCTTTGCAGTGGAAAAGTCTATTGCGCAGAAAAGGAAGGAGGAGTTCAAAATTACACGTGGCATAGATGGAAAAAAAGAGAAGAAAAGAAGCAGCACCAGCAAAGGCACAGGAGGCGCACGACACTGCACAGACAGTAGCAAACCAGCAAAAGGCCACAGCAGCAGCATAGAAGGCAGTAGAGAAGGAGTGCGAGGGCGAGAAGTCGCTTTCGCCTCAGCAGGAGTAAGAGATGGAAACAAAGATAGAGGAGGGCGGTGCAGATCCACAGAAAGTGTACACACAATTGAAATGCCAGTCCCTGAGAGAGCGGATGGGGCCGCGGAAGAAGGTAAAAGTGTCTAAGTTGTCTATCGACCTGATCACCCTTACTGAGGAGGATTTGCACAATATAGGAGAGATGGTGCATGGCGTCACCACAGAGGCCCTCCAAAACTTTGTGGAGGAGAATTAGATTGTGTTGGGGGCCCTCCGAGCATAGATTCAGGAGTTGCAGGCATTCACTCCTCAAGCTGGTACTCTCTCGACCAGCCTCGCATTAGGAACAGTTGCAGATGAGGAAATGTTGCTTGCTCATACAACCAACACAATAGTGCTACCATAAGGGGCATTGGTTATAGCAAATGAGGCCAACATACCTACAGTTAGTACATTGAAAGACATAGGGATCAACATGGTTGTGCTCCCTCAAGAGACGCTCTATGTTCTACAGGATGGGATTACTGCAGAAATACTGGCTAGGGAGAGAAACGCACTGCAAGTATTGCGTGAAAAGAGGATCAACATGCAGCATTTGAGCCTGTAGCCTGACGAGGTCATGTCTCAGAACAGGAAGATGGTGCAGGTAATTAGAGAAGCCTGCCAGATGGTCCTTAAACTGGCCATCCCAGTAGAAGCACCAGTAGAGGCGCGCATCTAGAGATTAGAAGCAGGGATGCGTGAGGCACGAGAAGAAATGGCCAAGGTTAAGCTGGAGCTGAACCTTTAGATAGAAGAGCTTCAGTTAAAGGCACAACATTCAACTCCTCTAGAGGTAAGGGAACACTGCACTAGCACCATTACATCAGGGATGGAGAAGATCAGCAGTGCAGTGAGGGACTGCACCAAAATGTTGGAAGAATCATTCAAGGTCCTCACCAATATGTAGGAGGACCCGAACATATGACACTTAGAAACAGAGGTGCATGAGCTACTGCAGCAGTATGACAACATCAAATGTACTGCGCAGACGGTGGCCCTCACAAAGAGTTTCGCGCGAATGCAACAAGCCAAAGCACTTAAGGGGCAAGTAGACATAGCACGATATAGAGAAGTGGTTTTGAAGGCGCGTGTTCAACCTTGGATCAACGAGGCCTTTGTATTCACTACAACAATTAAAGGTAAGCTCATAGAGATGTAGGCGATGCAGGAACAGATACAAGGGAGAAGTTTCGACATTGTGGTCTTGGAACAACATGTATAAGAGATAGGCAGTAGTTCAGTGTGTTGTCGACCTTGCAGCAGTCCGAGTAGAGTTGGGAGGTCTCTGCGTGAAGATCTCTGCAACGATATAGTGAGTCGAAGGGGATGCACAATTTTTGCGTTGGGGGCCTGTTGGTCATGGGATCCCCCCAAGGCAAGTCTTGGGGCTTAAAGCCCAAGTTTTGACTAAGTCCATTACAAATACTCCGTGATTTGTGGGTGCAGAGCGCGAAGTTGTAATGGAGTCATAGGGTTGTTTGCCCTTACTTTTGTAATATAATTTCGGTTTGAGAGATCTACCGGACCATGGGATTATATAAATAGAGCGAGGCTCTAAGTATAAAGAGACATCGAAGGAATAGAAGATAGAACATCTAATGAGGGAGCATTGAGTCTAAGTGTAGAGTCATGTCTTTGGGTCCTAGAGTGGGAGAAGATTTTGTAGCTGAGTGCACAGAGGCCTAGTAGTCCACAGCTAAGTGCGTGGACCCCTACAGCTGAGTGTATAGGGCAGGTTGAGTTTGTAACCATTGGAAGCATTAATAAAGAGAAGTTTTACCATATTTCTGTGTATCTTTTCCTATTTTATGCATTGAATTATACTGGGTATGAATTGCAAGTTTACTGTTTATTTATTGTGTGAACTTATATGAATATGTTGAATAAGTGAATATAATATAAGGTCTCTGTTTATGTGAAGATAACTAGCTTTTATAAGAAGATAAGTAAGATCCTCAGGATGACTTGGGGAAAGAGTGCAGATCATTGCTCTAGCAGCACGAAAGCTCCTTAACCCCTAGTTAGGGTTGCGTGAAGGTGTATATAACAGGGCATGAAGGCCTCGCAGGTTAGGGAAGGGCACGAAGTAACCTACCCAAAGGTATTCACAATTCGACAAAATCAACCCCTCAGACATCTCAAAGGTGCGGAAACCTGGTTGCAGCATCCCGCCATACTGCTTCAGGTGACCTCAGTCCATGCTCTGTGGACTATTGCCTAAAAGGCCAGTAGTATAGGGATTTGTTTGGCTAAATAACTCCAAACCTAGGTTAGGCCCCAACAAGCCAACATTGCCTAGAAGGTGGCTCGTGCATTTGTTAAACCAAATGGAATTACCTTAAACTCATAGTGCCCTTTATGAGTTCTGAATGGAGTCTTTTCGACGTCTTCTAATCTCACTTGAATTTGATAGCAACCTAATCTCAAACCTAATTTTGAGAAATATTCTACACCATGGAGTTCATATAGAATCTCATCAATGAATGGAATAGGAAATTGTGTTTAATAGTAATTTCATTTAATCCTCTGTAATCTATACACAACTGGAAAAATCCATCTTTCTTCCTGACTAATACTACTGGTGCAACATATGGACTTCTACTTTTCATAATCATTCCATGCTTTAAAAAATCTTGTATTAATCATTATATTTATATTTCATGATGATGGGGGTGGTGATATGGCTTTACATTTACTAGTGTTGAATCTTGTTTGACTTCAATGATATGTTCAATTTTCCTTTCATAGAGTAATTTCATCGGTAAATCTTGAAAAACCTTGTCATATTTTTTGATTAGGGATGAAACTTTAGACTGTTGGTGAACCCCTTCCATCAATAATAACTCTAACTATTGACATTGTGCGATGAATAATGGGGCTCCCTTGCAAATAATATTTTTCATTTGCTGAGTAGAAATTACTTGGGTAGGTGGGGCTTGGAATCCGAATAGCTTATACTTCCTTCCATCCATTTTGAACTTAATGTACCATTTTTAGTGATTTGTTGAATACGTCCCTAGTGTTTGCAACCATTGTACTCCTAAGATGGTGTCTAATCCTCCTAAAGGGATCGTATAAAAAGTAGACTCCATTTTGTATTCATTCAGTTGCATTTTAACTTTATGGCACTTTCCTACACCATCTATTTGTTTTCCATCTTCCACCATAAATTTTAAATCTACTATGGGATAGGAAAAAATGTTCACTCTTTTTGCGACATTGACATCTATAAAGTTGTGCATACTTCCTGAATCTATTAAAATGATAACAATTTGTTTCTTGATCTATCCTTTTAGCTTCAATGTTTGTGGTTGAGCTATTCCTTTGATAGCTACCATAGAAATTATTGACATATTCTCTTCTTTTGGATCTAGATTAGGGGTCTTGTTTTCTTCATTGATTTCTTCATCAAAGTTATATTCTAAAGATTTTTCTTCTTGTTCTTCTTCGTAGTTGTAAATTTTTTGCATAGTGCACCTGTGTCCTAGGGAATATTTATCTCTGCATTTCCATTACTTTCCATCCCTTTTTCTTTCAAAATTTGATTGTTGTTTTCCTCCATCATGATTTGGTGGTGGAATGTACTTACCAGTGTTTTTTGAAGACAACTTACTTTACTTCCCTTTTGAATAGTTTTTTGTTTCATATCTATCTTCTTCAATGGTTTTGGGTTTATATGGTTTTAATTCTTCCTTAATATATTCCTTAATGCCACATTGCCTTATAGCTAACACTTCCCACTCATGGGTGTATTCACTTACCGATCCTTTTTGTTTGAAGTGAACTAGTTTTTAGTAAACATCGTCTTATTCTTCGTCATGTAACCTTTTGAGTAGGGTGTTGTTAAAATTTTCCCAATTGAATGAGCGAGTTTCCCATCTATTGGACCACCATAGGAACCAATCATATGCTTCAACTTCCAGGTTGTTGGGTGTGTTCATGACCTTCTCTTATTCACCTATTGGTGGGTTTGGTCTGAAAATGGCATCCATTTTATATATCCATACAATGGTGCCCTTATGGTCCTTACCATCGTGCTCAGGTAATTCTCTTTTAATTTTAAGGTAGTCTCTTTTAGGAAACTTTGTATGGTACTCACTTCCTTTGAACTGTATATGTGGTATTTGTGGCTTTTTGTGCATCAACCAAAATTTGTGACATGGAAAAATTTCGCCTTCCAGAGTCTTTGGACTTCGTGTGGCTAAGGGATTAAAAGGTGGGTCAGATCCTCCCATAAACTGGCTCATCATGCTCTTCAATTCTTTGATATCATCTGCCATTTGGTCTTGACTACTAATTAACTTTTCTTAGCCCTTTCCGAATTCATCTTGGTTTTTCTTGACATTATCAAGGCACTTGCACATTCTATCAAGTTCATATTGAAACTTTTTTGAATTATCATCATCATTGCTACTCCCCATTTTGCTCTTCTTTTTCTTAATAGACCCATTTTTTAAAAAATTAAATAATATATATACATATTAAATTAAATAATTAAATTAATTAAATTATGCTAATTTAGTTTATAATACCGAGCCATGTATGTATTGACGCAATGAATCACACTCATTGACCTTTTGACCGGGAACATGCCGCCTTACAGTAGGGGACGACAACCCTTTTAACAACGTGTGCATGTGAGTACTTCCTCATCATCTTTCAAAAGAGAGGGCATGATCTCGAGACTTCCTCATTGGTTATCAAAACAGTGGGAACAATCTGCTCACTTCCTCGTAGGCTGCCAGAACAGTGGATACGGTTGAGGGGGGGCACAATAAAGAGGGGATGGTAGAACAATGTTTGCAACAGGGAAGGACAATGGAACAATTCATGTGTACGAGCAGTGGAACAAATGTGAGGGTGAAGTGAGTGGATGGTTGTGACAGTAGAACAGTGGGTACGTAGGGATAGAGGATGAAGTGACAGCATAGACAAAACGAGTGCAACACAGTTCATGGTATTTGTAGCTCTAATACCACTCGAACAATAATTTTTCTGTTCACTTATATTCGCCAACGAAATACACATTTCTATGTAAAAAAATATACTCTATTATTCAATATTTGATGATGATTTACAAGCCCTTGGCAGGTTCTCCTTTATAGGAGTTGACTGGCCATAAGGGTTAAAGATCATGTCTTTTGACATAATCTCCCTTTCATAATTAATGGGAAACTAATTTAATTAATTAATTTAATTATTAATATTTATTTATTATTATTCTATTATTCTTTATTTAATTAAGAGATATATATTGTTGGCTTAAGGGGCTTGACCCAGGTTCAGATTTGTTCACGCCAACCAACAAAACCCTAACTGTTGGCCCTTTCGGCAAAAATCTTCATAGTGCAGGCTGCAGTCTCACCTGAAGCAGTATTGGGGGATGCTAGAACCAGGTTTCTGCATCTAGAGATCGTGCGATATGTAACCTGAAGCCTTTGTAACTCAGATCGGCCTTCACGCAGATCTATATCTTCCTATGGCTCAATACTAAAACCCTATCCAAATGGCCTCCAAACCTTCGCGAAGTTCTACGATCAGGTTTTCCAAACCTAAAAGAAGCATATTTACAACTTTCGCATAGTAAATAATAACCCTAGATATGCCTTTGCGCAGATCTACCTGCTTCGAACAGTTATCATAACAGATTTATCTACTACCTTTGTGAAAACAAAGCATTACTTATTTCATGGATAAATGTTAAAGGTTCAACATATTCATGCAGATGATACTCTTTACTTCATAAAAAATAGATCATTAAGCAATAATGCATAAACTTAACATAATTAAGAACAAGATTTAGATGCAATATATTTGGTCCAAAATCATTCTTTATTAGATTCAGCATTCAAATTACAGAATCTTCCACCCAGCACACCCAACTATAGGGGCCCACCCACTTAGTTGCATACTTGGCAAGGTCTCTGCGCACTCAGGTGCAAGAGCCTTTCCCTTTCGCCTAAGTATAGGAAAACAAAGCTCTCCTACCTTAGCACTTTCCCTTACACTTGTTCTTCCCCAAAAGATATGATATCTAGACTCGCTATGACTCAAATATTTATAGGCTTTCTAATACAATACCATGATGCACGACCTATGGGTGAGTCTCAAAACTGACCTATCACTTACCAATCCAAGGGGCTAAATCCCCTCTGACTCCTATCTAGTTGTGCACTCTGCTTCCATATTTCGTGAAGAATTTACATTCTTTACAAAATTCTATTCAAAAATTGATTAAAATATCCCAAAATTGACCCTAGGGACCCTATCCCAATAGGCCCCTAATACAAATATGGTGACTCACCCTTGAGTCACTCAATTGGCTTCTCGACATTGTAGTGGAGCTCACCGAACTATTGCTTCAATACGTTCAGCCCCTAGGTACTTTGTACGGCAGCCTTCTTCAGCTCTTCAACCAACTTTTCAATAGTTGGTTCCTCTAACGCAAGATGCATCATCCTCTGTTGTATATCTTTCAACTTCTCCTGAATGGTCTAAGAAATTTGGCTAGCCTCTTATGTCCAAGGTTGAAGCCATCCCTTTAACAAGGATTGTTTTTGTTGCAATTCCTATACTTGTTCCTGTATCAGCTTCCCTTCCTATAGGCGCGTGAAGCACTGGACTGGCGCCAATGTGCACACAATCACCCGGATCTCATCATACTTCTACTAGGCCTCTCTGATTTCTATGCTCAACATTTGTAGGTTTAGCTCCTCCTACAAGGTGTCCCATAATTCCATGGCTTGGTTAAAGATAAAATCACATCCTTTAACTACAATATCCAAAGTATTCATATGTTCCTAAATGAAAGCATTGCACTGCTCCCTGACCTCTAGCAGAGTAGTTGGATGTAGCTTTAGCTGTAATTATGATATCTTCATGTGGAATTCAAATGTGACTCTACCTATCCCTTCGTTTGATTCATGGACTACAGAAGCCAGTTTCCTTATCTTCGTTGTAGTTGTGGTGTCTTCCACAATATTTAACTTTGGGACTGAATCGCACGCCTATGTGATTGTTGTTTCCAGGTTCTGATTTCATGCTTCCAGCTCTTCCTTTTATTTCAGAGCTTGAGCCTTCTCATTGAAAAAATGTTTTTTTTTTTACCTTAAATTCACTTATCACTGCAAGTGCATCCTACTCTCTGATTATAAGCTCATTTGAGACCCCTTGATGTAGTGCATGGAGAGTCTAAAGTGGTAGCATGGATAAGTTCACCTCGATTTCTTTGATCATGCTCAGTAGAACACGGTCTTGAACTACTTGCACATGGATTGATCATTCTGGTAAGGAGATCACTCTAAGGTCTAGAGTCCTTTCCATCTCCAATACTTTCTCACTCCCTTGCACCAGGCTCACTTGCACCCCACTCGCTTTCCCTACGCCCACTTGAAACCTGCCTATTTAGATCTGTAGCTCGCACAAATCCTTTTGGCTACTCCCTAGCGTTTACATGTATTGTTGTTAAAATTGCTAACATAGCTCCGTTGTGGTGTCTCTGACTTTGTCCCCAATTTCATCGAGATCCCCTTCTATGAGGATCATTGGGTCAATGTGCGCTTGTTAATCTGATTTGTGTTTCTTCCTTGGCCTGGAAGTTGTCTCCCTACTACTCTTCTTCAATGTGAAGGGAGTGCTCTGCTCCTCTCCTCAATCTTCATCCTGCTCAGACAATTCCTACTCCTCGGTATGCTAGGAACTCGATGATTTGACTTCCTCTATGTTAGTGCGCTCAATCTCAGCATGGTCTTTTGCAACACACTCTTTTTCAACATCTGGCTTAGCAACAACTTCTTTCTTCCTCTGCTCAACCAATTCTCGCACCACTTTCTGTGCTACTTCTTTACGTTTCTGCAGAGAATATATTTATCCACCCTGGCTAGTACTTGCACCAACATCCATGGGTTTTTTCCACTCCACTGGCCAACTTCCCACAATTTCCTACACATCTATTTTCGAAACTAAGTATGGAAAATTGTGCCATATATACTTAGGGTCCCACCTCGCCTTGATCGAGACATTATGGAAGTCAGCCTTAAACTCTACGAAGGCTCTCAACTGCTCGAACAAGGTTGGAGACAGCCTTGGTAGCTAACTAATTATTGTGCAAAGGTCCATTTCAACCAATATCCCAAAAATATTGGATTCCTTGATCCTCTACGGATCCTTTGTTTCCCACAGTGAAGTGAACTTTGCTACCTTAGGTAAATCTTCTTCCTGCGGAGGAAACTGACTATCCTCTCACAAGCACCATGCTACTAGTAAATTAGCAACAGTAGCCAGGCATAGTGAAATGGCTTGTTGTCCTCCTGTGCTTCGTGATAGTTCGAGAGGAATTCCTTACATAAATATTGTGCCCAGTTGTACTGTACTCCCTTCGTGCACTGGGCAACCAACGACACTACTAGCACTAAAACTTCGTCTGCGCGACATTTCCTCATAATCTTCCATGCTAGAATCTAGGCAGCATGTCTCGTCTTGAATGGAGTGGATAGAATATCCACGTAGCTTTTTGATCAGCCCAAACTTCATCTTCATATTATCTGTCAACTCCTTTTCTCCATTTTTTCATCCAAACTCCTTGGGAGGGTCTGCCCCTTTATAAGGCAGCTTTGTAATCCTATGGATGAGCATGCCAGTTATAGGGATAGGTTCTCCAAGCCATAAGCACCCATCATGCACCAATGCGAGTAGTTGGCGCACATACACAGTGTTGATAATGAACCGGTGGAAGTGTGGTATACAAAGCATGTGCAGTAAATCATCCTGCTCGATGTTGTTGACCCATTTCATGATTTCCAACCGTGTAAACCTGATTTCTTCATAGTAGATCTTCATCATGTATTTATTAGTAGCTAATTGATGGAATTTCTCGTGGTCAGTTAGATCTCAATTGTCCATCTTCAACACCGGGATGTGCGCTAAGACTGCACCTTCAAAAACGACCTGTTCTAGTAACAATGGTATAAAGATCATAAATTTTCCTAAATCTGGGTCTTTCGGTACTTTTGTTTTCCCTTTCCATGGAGGGATATACTCCTGGAGCCTAGTGATAGGCTCACCCTTCTCAACATCTAACTCCTCAACTTGATCATGAAGTTCTTCTGCCTACAAGTCCACGACTTTCTCCAGCTTCTTTGCCTTATCCTTCTTCTCCTTCTACTGAACCCTTAGGTTCTTCCTCAGTGAATGCCTCACCATACAGATTGCTTATGCTTCTCCTTAGCATATGATTTCTTCGACCTAGGTGACCTTGGCACCGTAGGCAGGGAGGGCATAGCTTCCATGCTTGTTATTTTAGGGGTCATCGCGTCAAAGACAACAGCTTCAGAACTAACAGCCTCTACGCGATTTTGTGAAGTCATTCGGTCAAAAAACATTCACGGGCTACTGCAGATAGGTTTGCAAATGACTGTCATGAAAAGAGTTCTTCCCAGTCTTCACACTTCATAAAATTAAAACAATAAGGCTCATACACAATTATAAAAATGCAAAGTGTTTCCCTTCAGGCTGACATGCCATATTTGCCGAGGTTTTCAAATTCAAATCTGACCATTCCCTCCATTTTCTAATCATAAATGTGTCTTTGGTGGCAAATCCCCAAATATTTTTTCCATAAATGGCGCCTACCCACTCCTCTTAACGTATTTTTTTCCATCAAATCATGAATACTAACTCCAATGGCTACTTTTGGACCCCTTCTGTGTGGTACCTTCCCCTGCAGTGCAACACATCTAGCGCAGCTTCACTTGTCACACTCCTTTCTTCCATCACGTAGCCTCCTTAATATATTTTATTCCTCTTCTGGAAGCGTAGTTTATAGTCTCACAAACCCTTGTAGCTTCTTGGATTACTAAGGTTGTTCTGCTACCATGTAATCATTGCGCAGGGGCAGGATCCCCTATATACAACTTCAACTTGTTGCCATTCACTCTTCTAGGGAATGGCTCCCCATTCAGCTTTGCGAGTTGAATTGCACCACCATCCATGATCTCCTTAACAACATATGGCCCCAACCAGTTCATTTGAAATTTCCCTATAAATTGTGTAAACTTGTTGTCATATAGCAGCACTAAATCATCCACCTTGAAAGTGTGCAGCTTAATATGCCTATCATGCCATGATTTCTCGCATTCCTGTTGCACTTGCTGGTGAAATCCTGCAAGAAAGTGGTCTTCTTCTAACTCCATCATATGTGTGAGCCGTTCCTCCAAGGTCTCGCGATCCTCCATCTTTGTCAAAGTTACAATACGTAGACTTGGCACAATATACTCCATAAGCATCACCGCTTCAATTCCATAGACCAACCTAAATGGTGTTTGGCCTGTCAACCTCTTGCAAGTCATCCTATATGCCCATAGTACTGCTAGTACATGCATATCTCAGTCATTCCTTTGTGAATTCTAGACCTTTTTCAACACAATCTCCAAGATTTTGTTAAATGATTCTACTGTTCCATATGCCTATGGGTGATAGGGCATACTCTTTTGATGATACACCTGAAAGTTTTCAAGAATCACGCTAATAATTTCATTCAAGAAGTGTGTACGCCTATCACTCATCAATATGTTAGGGAATTCAAATAATGTGAAGACATATTCAAACAAAAACTTCGCATGGTGGCAGTGGTACAATCCTTCACTAGTTGTGCTTCCGCCCATCTGGTTAAATACTGTGACAATAATGATATACCGTGCACCCGTCTTCTTTCTTGGTGGTTGTATTGGACCTATGAAATCAATGGCCCATTTATCAAATACTAGCAAAAAAACCTGAGCATTGAAAGGAAATTCGTCTCTTTGCTAAGGATTTCTCGTCCTTTGGCAAGCATCGCACGCCTTGCATTATGCCTTAGAATCCTTATGTAATGTCAGCCACCATAACCTAGCATGTAGAATCTTTTGTGCAATCGCTTTTCTTGTGTAGTGTCCTCCTGTTGCTCCTCCATGTGCTTCGGTGAGGATACTAGCACGTTCAAATTATGGAAGATATCTTCGCAGTATTTCATTTGTTCCCATCTTATACAAGTGACATGAAATCACTGAAAAATCTATAGAGCAAACTACTAATTCCTTCTTCTGCTGACTAGAATATCCTTCTGGAGATGTACCCATTGTTAAAAATTGAATGATATCAGCAAAATGGTTATCCATGACACGCACCACAAAGATCTGCGCATTCAGCAGTCCTTCCTCCAAACTATTTGGTTCTTTGCCCATTTAAATCCTTGACAAGTAGTCAAGTCCTGCATTCAGCTTTCCAAGCTTCACAATCACTTGAAAGTCATATTATAAACAAAAATAACCATCAGCAGATTCCCCCGCCCCCAACACAAGCTTATTCACCAGGTACTTCAACGCAGAGTGATCTGTATACTTTTCAAAGTGTGCACCCAAAAATTAGTGCCGAAACTTTTGCAATGCGTAGACCATCACTAGTCTTTCACGCTCTGTAGTGGAATAATTTTCTAAACCTTTGATAACTTTCAGCTGGTGAAGGCTATCAGATGATCAATTGCTCCTTCTCCTGCTTGTGTTAATACTACACCTAGCGCAATGCAAGAGGCATCGACATGCACATGGAACTCTTTCTTCTAGTTTGGAAACACCAAAATGGGCACAGTCACCATCATTTCCTCCAATACATTCAAAATGCACTGACATTCTTCATCCCAACAAAACATCGCATCTTTCTTCAATAATTTTTCCATGCCACGGTTATCTAAGCATATGACTTGATAAACTTTTGATAATACCCAGTGTGCCCTAACGCGTAGCATTCCTGGGGGCTTCCAAATTCAAAATCACAATGATCTTTGCAAGGTCCACCATCAATCCTTGCTTACATACTACATGTTCGAGAAAGATTCCAAAGTGCACACATAATATGTACTTCTTCAAATTCGGTGTGATTTGATTCCTTCGACATGTATCCATCATAAGGCGAAGACTCGCAACATGGTGCTTCACCAACCCAAACATATTCCAATCATCAAAATAAACCTCCAAAAATTTATGAATAAATTCCTTAAATGTCACGATTACTACTAGGGAGAAGATTGTAGGTGCATTCTTCAATCTAAATGGAATTATTGTATATTGAAAGCAACCCCACTCTATCGTGAAGATTGTCTTGCTTCAATCTTCCAGCGCGATATTTATTTGATGATATCCTGAAAAGATATCAGTAAATGAATAAGCCTCCTGTCCTCCAACATTCTCTAATACTTCATCTGTAAATGGTGTTGGAAACAGATCATGCACACATGTTTTTGGCTTGTTGGGGCCTAACCCAGGTTCAGAGGTGATTTAGCCAAACAAATCCCAGTACTACTGGCCCTTTCGGAAACAGTCCATGGAGCATGGACTAAGTTATCACCCGAAGTAGTATGGGAGGGTGTTAGAACCAGGTTCCAACACCCAAGGGATGTCTGAAGGGTTCCAAGTGGTCTATGGTTTGACCCTGCATGCACGTCGCTACCCACACTTATCAGTACTTCGCAGCCAATGATGTTGCCCTAGCAGCCCTACTTGGGGGCCAAATAGTGTTATTACCCAAATCCTTACTAGTAACCCGATATTAGTTGATTAACTTAGCTATCTGTATGCTTTCATTTATACTTACCAATATTCACCATTCATACAACAACATGCAATAAATAAACAGTATAATTGCAATTGATATCAAACATGTAATAACATAAGAACAGATACACGGAATTCATATAAACTTCTCTTTATTATTCTTCTTCCTTGGTTATAGACTCGACTCTGCCCTGTGCACTCAGCTGTAGGGGTCCGTGCACTTAGCTACGGACTCTACTAGGCCTTTAGACACTCAACTACAAAGCCTCTTCCTACCACTAAGACCCAAGATACTAGACTCTTGCTCTATGCTTGCTATCCTTTTGACTCCATCCGTTGGTTTTTTCACTACTTTATAACTTAGAGCCTCACTCTATTTATACAATGGGCTAACACTACATTCAAAACTTAGGGCGAACAACCCTATGACTCTAACATACAATTCGCACTCCACGCCTGTAATTCATGGAGTTTTTACAATAATATTACTCAAAACTTGGGATTTGAGCCCCAAACCATGCTGTGGGGGGGATTCCATGCCCAACACATGCATAGTTCAGCTTTCTTAGATCTACGCATATCCTGATTTCACCTTTCTATTTCTTCTCTTGGAAAACCATTGGTCTTACCCAATTGGATTCCTCTACTGGTTCAATAATATCGGCATCCATCATCTTATCAAGCTCTTGGTGCACATTTTCTTTATACTTTGGATTGAGATGATAAGGTCTCTGCTTAATGGGCTTTTCATCTAGTTTCAATGTAATATTCATAACACCCAAACCTCCAAAAATCCCCTTCAGATCTACAAAATTTGTTGGGAATGGATCCTGGTATTAGTGTAGTATTTTAGCCACCTTATCGACTGTATCTTCATCCTAATAGTCTCCTATCTTCGCGAACTCTCTCTGCTCCAAATCCAATATTTACCTGTCTAGTTTTAAAATGCTCTAATATATATGGGTTTTCTACTTTCGGTCCTTCAAATTCACAATGTCCTTTTGTCTCTATAATGTTAATATTTTGTGGGTCTTCTTCTTCTTCAACTATCACATTGTAAGATTCTAGCACATGGTAAGAATATGTACTCCAACCCGGCTGAGCCCATTCGACCGACTCCTTTAGCGTTCTGAATATAGTTGCTTTTATCTCCTGGAGTGCTTCATAAATGCACTCAAACCCATCCTCAAAGTTGAAATTCAATAAGAAAATCTCTCTTAAGATGTCCCATTCAGCCATCCCATGGCGAATCTCCATTTCCAAATACCAGTTCATTGGGATTTTATCGAAGGTATAACAAAAAAATGTGCACCCATTCCAGTTGTGGTTATGCTCCCCAGGACTTAGTCCATCATGCCAAATGATCACGCAAATCATCCTTCCCACTGTAATTTTTTTCATCCAAGTATTAGCATACCCAAACCTTTTCCTCATCATTCTTTTGTATTCCTTCCATCCAATGAATCTCTCCTTGGGTGTACCCCACCAACGAGCAGGCATAGCACGCGGTGCCAACTCCAATGCTTGGAAGTAATGTTCTTTGAGTACTTCCTGTTCAAATTAATCTAAAAATAGATCCACATCAGTCAAACCATCATAATGTGGAAGCTTCCTTACCTCAGTTGAGACACACCACAATGTCTTAGTCATCATATTGCAATGGGGTGTAGATACTTCATGCAACCAATTCTGCCAATGTTTAATCTCTTCATCCGAGTCTGAGGTGTAGGAGCTATCCATGGCCCACTCAAATATCCATCAGTCATAGGATTGATCCAATATTCAGTTCAAACTATTATCTTTTATATATGATCCAGATCATCATCACTTTCCACAAGTTCATGAACAGGTTCAGTATAATGCACTCTTTCAACAGGGTCTAATGGGACTACAACCCTAAGCGAATTTTGTTCAAATGTCATTTTCCGCTTCTTCAAGTTGATTACTATGTCCATATCAAAATCCCAGTCGATTCCTAGTAGCACAGGGTACGAGTTACTGTCATCCACTATTTCAATGACCTCAAATTTAGCCAATGCGCTTGCATCCTCAATGTCTATCGTTACACCATATAAGCACCCCCATCAGAATAATATTTTGTTGATTTGTCGTGCATGAATGAATAGGATACCACTGCATCATAAGTCTCCCCATCCTTTCCCACGTCTGCTTAGGTAGGATGTTTGTATCAGACCCTATATCAAAGATTACCTGGTCCATTTCATAGCCTCCTATTTGCGCAGTCAGCCTCAGCTCGCGCCCCATTTGTTTCTTATTCTTACCAATTTTTCTCACAATGTGTTGTTCAACAGGGGTATTTTATTTATTTGTGCACTTGTCGATTGACTCTTGCAACACTTCTAATAATTTCTTATCACGTAGTAACTTTATATAGGTCTTTAGAAAAGTAGCTAAGATTGAAAGGATCTACTTCTTGTGTTGTACTAGTTTTTGGTGTTTTCTCCTAACTTCCTGAAGTGGAGGGCTCAACGAAGTTCTTGTTTGCTTCCATGAAGATATATTTAGCACAATTAAGGTCAAATTCTATTTCTTTCTTAGCATCCTTGTGCACCCACCCATCATCATCAAGCTACTTTCCCTTATCTGCACTAGTGCCCATAACACTCCTTGTTACTATATTTATGCTTTGATCTTCTTCGCATGGGCTCTTCCCTCATCATTTGGATGTTCTACATAGGCTACTATGGATATGCCTTCTTTTATTTCATATTTTCCATGAGGACCAGACATTCTTCTATCACATGTTCAAACTTTCGACCATACTTACATGACAGATGTGTGGGGATTGTGAAATCTCGCACGAAGTGTACTGCTTTTCCATAGTTATAGAAAAGTATCTAGCCATGTTGTCGACCAGTTCCACCCTCTCTTCCTTGTCCCTCGGCCTTGGAATCCTCCACATGTTGCTCCTATACCCTCATCCTAAGGCTAGATTTCTACGTGCATTCGATAGGTAGGGGTTCTATCCATCATCAACTCATAACTCATACAATTTCATTCGTCGTGACCTACAGATTTACAGAAATTTCAAAACAATTGATGAGGGGTATGTAAAAACTTTTGTAGTAAATGGAAATTATAAATCGCATGTTGCCTTGTAACCTAACAGATAGCGTACCATGGTGCATCTCCTGCACTTGGCCCAACATTACTCTCTCGGTTCAGGTGAGTAGGCCCTCCCCCAAGAAGATAGTTCTTATAAACTAGGCAATGATCCTTATCGTGCCCATGGCTCTTGCATTTCAAGCCCCACACTTCGGTGCGCACCTCCAACTGGGCTTCCTTTCCTTTCTTCGGGATCTACAACTCCTAGTACAGGATTTCCAGCTGTGAGTGAATCTGTTTCACTTCAAGGTTTATATCCTGTATGGGTGAGGCGTCCATCATCATCGCAATTTCTAAGGCTTATGCTTGCGTTTATATCTTTTATAGTGACAAAGACACTCTTAAGTGCGACAAGATTGACACTATATACGAGTCGCGATGCTGGGACTCTGTAATCACCATATTGGCTTGCCTGATCAGGAATTTCAACCTTTGATGGAAATCCCAAGGTGTCTCATCTGCCTTTTGTTGAATCTCTTTAAATTCAGTCACCGAATGCACCTCTGACTTAGGCTTTCTAAACTCCTTGTTCAGAGCTTGTTGGGTTTCTTCCAATGTCGTGGTGGGATTATCAGTGCAGTACTTAATGTACCATGTCAATGCGCGATCTTGTAAGGTTGTGATGAGTTGTGATTTATTGGTGCTATCATCTGTAATTTGTTTTGTTGTCCATACAGCTCCTGCAAAAAACCAGAAATGTTCAGGATCTTCACTCCCTACCCCTTATAAAAACCAACATCTTCATCACGTTCGCCATGTTGAATGGTGGAAGTGGAGGTGGAGGTTGAGGTGAAGGTGTAGGCATATGTGGTGGAGGTGGAGGTGGAGGTGGATGAGGTATCCTTAGGATACCCTACTTAATTAACTGAACTACACTTAGTAGTGTAGTCAGTATCATCCCTTCATCATCACTTGAAGGGGGTTCAATGAGCAGACTATACTCTAATCTTGTTCCTTCATTTCTTCTAAAGAATCTCCCACTTCGTGTAGCTCCAAACATCAAGGTATATGCATAACCCTATTTTCACATAATGACATTTTAATCCAAGTTTTTAATGATTTCAAATACTTACCTCGTGGTCCCTTAAAGAGCCTATGTTTCGCTTCACTATAGCTGATGTTTCTATCGATTGTGAACTCAGTCACAAAACTTCCAAGTGTGTGATCAATCCAATGATCCACGACCTGTGTGATATTACTTCCTAATGCTTCTAGACATCGCACCAGTTCTGGAGTCCACACTATAGGGACATCAAGCCTCCACTTCCCTTGACTATCGGCCAATATAGACAACCACTCATGTATTTCATCAAGGATGAAATAGAAGAATGCTTCAATCTTGTTTTTGTATAAATATCTCTGCAACCACTTCTCCTTGCACAATTTAGGGCTTCTATTCTCTTAAGTTGCAAATGCGTTCACTTTTTGGTCAATCCACTTCTCAATCTCTTTCTTTGTAGGAAACCATTTATCACATATCTCTTAGACAAATCCCAATCCCGAAAATGGAACCATTTGTTGGCTTAAGGGGGCCTAACCCAGGTTTCGAGTTGTTCGTGCCCACCAACAAAACCCTAACTGTTAGCCCTTTCCGTAACAACCTACATAGTGTAGGTTGTAGTCTCACTCAAAGCGGTATTGGGGGATGCTAGAACTAGGTTTTTGAATCCATAGATCATGTGATATGTAACCTAAAGCCTTTGTACCTCTCATCAGCCTTTGCGCGATTTATATCATCCTATGGATCACTACTGAAACCCTATCCAAATGGCTTCTAGACCTTCGTGAAGGTCTATGATCAGGATTTCAGACCTAAAAGAAGTAGATTTACAACTTTCACGTAGTAAATAATAACCCTAGATTTGCCTTCACGCATAACTACCTGCTTCGAACATTTATCATAAGAGATTTATCTACTAGCTTCGTAAAAATAGATCATGACTTATTTCATGCATAAATGTTAAAGGTTCAAAAAATTTGTGCAAAAGATACTCTTTAATTCACGAAAAACAAATCATTAAGAAATAATGCATAAATTTAAGAGAATTAAGAACAAGACTCAGATGCAATACATTTGGTCCAAAATCTATCTTTAGTAAATTCAATGTTCAAATTACAGACTCTTCCACCCTGCGCACCCAACTACAAGGGCTCACATACTCAGCCACAAGCTTGCTAAGGTCTCCACACACTTAGCTGCAGGACCCTTTCCTTTTCTTCTAAGTACTGGAAAACAAAGCTCTCCCAACTTAGCACTTGACCTTACACTTGTTCTTCCCCAAAAGATATGATATCTATACTTGCTATGAATCAAATATTTATAGCCTTTCTAATGCAATACCATGGCCCATGGCCTATGGGTGAGTCTCGAAACAGACCTATCACTTACCCATGCAAGGGGATAAAGCCCCTTTTACTCCTACTTAGCTCCGCACTCCACTTCCACATTTCACGGTGACTTTACATTCTTTACAAAATTCTATTGAAAATTTGATTAAACTATCCCAAAATTGACCCTATCCCAACACACACACACACACACACACACACACACACACACACACATATATATAATATATGAATATTTTTATTCATAACAAGGGATTGTAAAGGTTCCATCAATGATGAGCCCTTTCAAAAACCAACAGCAATATCCTCATAAGGAGTACTCATTTTTCCAATGAAAGGTACGTTATCTGTAGAGTTAGCATTAGAAGTGTAGTAAGACAACTAGCCTACTTTAACTATTTTCCCTTGATGAGGAAATTATATCATATGGAAAAGTGATGATACCACTGTAGACATAACATAGGTCCAACTTCAACCAAGAAAAAGGTTATAGGCAAGTTGAGCATCAACAACTTGAACTTCGATTGTGGTCATTTTACCTTCTAACTTTATGGGTAGATCATTTAGGATTCCATAAGGACGAAAACATATTCCATTAGAATCCTTTTAGAGGGGTAGGTGAATGATTGATAGTTGGCAAACCTAAAGCTTTCCAAGAAGAAATATACATCATACACATAGAAGCTCCTTCATCAATAACTATGCGAAAAACTCGTCTATTTTTGACAAAAACTGGAATCTAGAATGCAGTTGATGTGGGAGTCTAGGTATATGAATTTCAAGATAAAAAATAATAAGATTAGAATCCTTTATATAAATCACTCCAATAGTTGAAAATATTAACTTTCTTTGTGTTGGACATGTTTGCAACACTTCTATAGCTAACATTGTTGAAGGAGACATAGCCAAGTCTTCAAAAATGTTTTAGTTCTGAGCAGCTTTAGCATGTGGGTTGAAAGACGATTTTCAAAGAACACCTTTGGGAGGTGGTAGAATCATCATTTCATGATTTAGTTTCTCAATCTGTAATGGTTTAGAAGGAGGAGGAGGAATTTAACTGGAATGTTGACTAGATGAACTAGTCTCGTTCCCATTGACTACAATACCCTTAGATCTATAATATTTTGATATTGTTGCTACATAACTTGTTGCAAAGACATCATCATGATATCTTGCGATGTGGAAGAAGAAGATGTGTTATGTGAAACCATTTTTCTTTCTTGAAAAGGAAAGGGATCCTTCAAAACAACTAGAGTTGGAGAACTTTTAATGAATTTGGTAACCTCTACACGATATGGGCATTCCTTTGTATAATGATCTTCATTACATATAAGACAAGGATAATGAGGTTTTATTTTCTCTTCAGTAGGTTCAGTTTTATCAGGTTTCTCTTTTGGAGAATCATTTTGTTTCATTTTTCCTTTCCCCTTATTTTTACCTCCGAATGATTGGTTCTTTCTAGTAGATGATTCTATGGCATTAATCTCATAAGTAGTTTCAGGAGAAAGGTTTTCAATGGGTGAATCTTGTATGGCCAAAGTTTGAGTAATTTTAGAATTCTTCTTTCTACCCTTAGACTATTGGCTAACAAAACCTATTACATCATCAACGACATTAGATCCTATACGACTTGAATCTAATTGATCATTCAAATTTGTTGGGCGAGGTAAATTTGCGATTTTCTTATACAAGGTTCTAGATTGGGTATAGAATAAGTCTAAGTACTATGCATGAGAAATTACCTTCTCTTCCATCACAACACCTCCCTTAGCAACATCCTTAGTGATATCAGGAGGAAATGCTTCGTAAAACTTTCAGGTAAATTTTGATATGGAATAAAAGCTTTGAGTAATCAATGCCTACGTCTCCATTCATGTATATGATTGGAAATGTAAGTGGATTTTGATTATTTTAAGGAAGTAAAAATTTTGGTACTAGTGTCATGTCGAATTAGTATATGGAAATGGGTCAAAAAAAAATTTGTTAGAGAGTTAAAGTTATGGAAATAAGCACAAGGTAATTCAATGTACCAATTGGTTGTCAAACTGGTTAAAGCTCATATGGAAAAAGTGAAGTCTGATAGAATCATCAATTAGTGAATTCGATGCACACCAAAGATGATATGCCATCAAATGATTTATTGTGTCCTCTCATGATCTTCCTTAAAACCTCGGTATATCACTTGGTAACTTGGTAGGAATTTCTGGCCAAAAAATATCATAATTCATTAGTCAGGATAAGTTTGGTAAATCTAGGGTTGAAATGAATGGTAACTGCTAGTTAGGGTCTTTTTGTAGAGTTTTATAACCTTGAGGGTTAAGTCCAATCCTTAAAGGAGGATGCCAAGGATATCCTGGAATAGCCAGTGCGGTTGGAATTTGCATTCCTTTATGGTAACTAGGGTGAATCATACTAGGTTGCGATTGAACAAGAACTTGGTAAGTATGATCGGGCTATAGTTGACTCTGGAAAGGTTGACTTTGACCCATTTGACCCAAGTAATATTTCCCATGTATAGGTTGAGCTTGAAAAGTTTGACCTTGAACAAATTGACTTTGAACAAGTTGAATTTGGATAAATTGACCTTGAAAAATTTAGCTTTGGAAAGTTTTCCTTGGAAAGGTGGACTTTGAAAAAATTTACCTTGAAAAGGTGGAACCTCAAAAGCTTGACCTTAAAAAAGTGGGCTTTGAAAATCTTGGCCTTGAAAAGGTGTTTGCATTGTCCCCATACCAAGTTTTCTAATAGGAATCTATGGTGTAGATTGGGCAGTAGGACTAGTTTGATATGTAGATTCCTAAGGGATGGCTTATGCAGTTTGTGGAACATGTATTTGAGGGATAACTTGAACAATCATTTTTTATATTCCTAGGATAGTTTTCTGAGGTGAGCTCAGAATCGGTAGCGAAACATGTGTTTGAGGTCCAATATGAATAGGTTTTTGAATTGGTTGTTGAATAGGTTTTTGAGTTGGTTGTTGAACAAGTGTTTGCGAACTTTCTTGGATATGTTATTGGATAGGTACAACAATACTTGGAACAGGTATTTGAGGAATAGATTGGTCGTTAAGTTGAACAGGTTGATAAACTGACACTTGTTGAGCAACTAGAACAAACTTTTGAGAAAAAGCGTGGTTCCAAATAGTATTCATCCCAGGGTAAGCAGTACCAATCAAAGGCTAAGCCACAACAGGTTGACCCAAACCAAGCTGAGGCATCTGACCATAAGCTCCAGGAAAAGGTTTTCCTCCAATTGTAGGGTAAGATCCAACAATAGGTTGTCCTTGAAGTGGAGGATAAGGTGGGTTCCCCGTAGGCAGGTAATAAACTCCAGTTGGGGTTACTTGAGGATTACCGAATTTACTGGATACCATGTGAAAATATTGGTCTAATGTCAAAGATGCTTCAGGCATGAATGTTATGCTCTGAATAGTAGATGTAGATAAACTAGATGACCAAGTAGAAGGTTGAGGAGAATGAGTAGCTCCTGAAAAATTCCTAGTAAGTGACTGGTATCTAGGAGGACTGAAGGATCACCATACAATAGTGATGCCACAAAGATGGTAAACATAGGTGAACCAGTAGGTTGCCTTCCAAGAGGAATTTTTGACAGGATTCATATTGGTGAATAAAAAGGAATGCAGTGAGGTGGAAAACTAGGACCTAAAAAGTTCAAAGGGGTACAATACCAAGGATCAAGTCGGAAAGGATCAAAAGGAACTCTTGGATAAAAGGTTTCATTAGTTATAACTGGAGTACGTGGTGATTCTTCCTCCTCATTCCTAGTAATATCTTCAATACTAATCAAACCAAGTGGTAATCCAGTCATAATTATAAGTTTCCTTCGAGGTGAAGGTGGATCAAGAGTAGGAACTACTAAAGGTGATTCATGTTGAGAAATATCAAACTCAAGTTCTTCTACTTCTGGTTCAGTTAGTTTTGTGTCTGAACCTTCACCAATATCAGATTCACTTTGAGAAACTTCAGTCATTTCTAGGCCAGAATGAGCCAAGTCTGATTCTACTCCTTGTGTTGGATTCACTTAAGTTTCTATTGTCTCAAATTGTAAAACTGTAGATGTTTCGGGTTGTTCTGAGGTTCTAGATCCCATTGATTTTAACCTTTCAGTTTTAATCTTTTCCAACTGACTAGGTGTAAATTAAGGGAGTTTACCCTGCATTCTACGCCACTTCCATGATGAATTAGCCAAGATGAAATTTTATCATGAAATCAAATAATATTCACAATCCAAACCTAAGGTCTCTAAAAAGTAAAAAACAAGTAAATAACATGTTCTAACACCCTCATCCTACATCCACCCAAGCAACCATGCCAACCGGGCTAAAAATGAGATCATAGGCTACTATGATCAAATTTGACCTCTTATGTTACCTTAAGGAAGTGGAATCGATGGAACATCACACACATTCATCAAACATCATCAACAAAACCCTTAGGAGATAAGGCAACCACTTAGACAACCTATCCTTGGGTCCCACTACTGTTCTAGAACTCTTAGGCCATAGTTGCTCTAATGCTATGGGAAAGGCCAGCAACCCAAATTCACTCTCACAAGCTTGCCTTCTACCAACCAATGACCAAAATTTCTAGTTTTGTGCCAGCAACCCCAGGGTTTAAGCCACTTTTTCAGACCTAGCTCTTAGGCCACTGCCTAGAATTGAGTGATATCTTAGAATCAGTAAAAATATAGGGAAATAATGATGCAAAAGCAATAAACTAAACAATACCATAACTGGGCCCCTACTAGCCATGACAAGAATTTCATCAAACATATCATCAACATGTATTCTATAGGTGTAAACAAAAGAATTAAGTGTAGGGATCTCATATTTATATGAGAACCACTATGGACCAATTTTCCCTCGTGTCATTTATTGCATTATCATATATTAGGTCATAGACACATTATCCATTCATATACAAGTAAAAACATGTTGATGGCCATACATAGATGTTGTCATAAAATGTACATATAACCAGCATATAGGAATAGAAATACCATAAACATATCAGCCATCAAAATCCATATATATGTCAGTGCATTTACACATGAAAATCAAGGGAATGAATTTATCATTAATGAATGGAATGGACTAACCAGAGATGGGACTACCACGTTCCACCCAACCATAGATTGGTTGAGCCAAGTCTCTCTTTAGCCAATCATCCCCATGCCATATTCCAAGCATGAATGTGGGACTCGTAGAATACACAAAAAGACATCAATCAACATGAATGCCACCGAAGTTCTTAGCCTACACCATGAGGAATTTGAGTGCCTCCTAATCTCTCAAGCTTTACCATGCATCCACTGTCTAATCTAGGGATCACTAGTCCCTACATTGAGACAGACTCTCTAGGATTTATGGTGCATCCCATCCAGGGATCACTAGGCCCAACAGAGAGAAAATCCACCTCCTGGCTTTACTATATATCTTGCCATTCACTGGAAAGGATTCCTAGGCGCAATGAGGCACACAATATGGCTTTACAGCAACCCATGGTCTTGTTTAGGGGTTACTAGGCCAGTGGCTTCATGATCCTTAGTCCGGTTTAGTGACCACTAGACCATGTGTTTGTCAATTTGGATAACCACCCCACTTAGCTTTGAATCCAATCCGACCATCCCACATAAACCATCTGAGAGAACCCATCCCATCAAAGCTATCAGGAAATGGAAAGGCTAGGCTGAAAATATGGTCACACCTCGCAAAACCCATGCCATGGTAGAAAAGAAACACATGAAATCCCATGCATTCCAAATCTACCAAGGAAAAGACACATGAAAGTTGATACCTACAATGAAGCCTATTGTAGCTTCTTATCCTACCTTTCTCTTCTTGATATTTGCTTCCTCTTACCTTCTTTTCCTTTCTTGCTCCAATGCAAAAGTGCTCCAAGAAACTCTAAGTGCCCAAGACTGATAGAAAGAGAGAGAATAATGAGAGAGATCCAAAACTAAATTCATCAAGCCTTTCCCATTGGTCCTCAGAAGCCTGTTTATCAATGAGGCCTCTATTTTCTTCATTTTCCATTATTTTCCTTCTATTTCCTACTCAGGTGCAACCTATGACCTTTCACCTTTCTTTTCTCCTAATTTCCTTTATTTTCATAAATAAAACGCCAATTAATGCCTCATTATTTTCCAAAGCCTTAGCCATTGCCAATTTCCTTAGCCATAAACAACCAAATGAACACCTCATAGGATTTCTTTCCCAACATTTAGCTTGGAATATGTGTCCCATCAACCATGGTATTATATATTTTTACATGGAAGTTTCACCAGGGCTATTACAGAACCCTCCTCCTTGGGGGAACACTATCCTCAGTGTTCAATGACACATATAACCAATGATACTACTGAAAATAAAACATACTGCCCATGGAGCTTTATAACACAGCAAAATGCAGTATTTACAAGGAATGACCTGCTTAGAAGAAAAACATCATGACAACATGACCAACTAACAACCATACCACATACTCGAGCTTTATAACACAACTCATTATGATATTTACAATAACCACATACACACATGCATATTTTCTAAGCCATTAAATAAAGGATATGATGCCTGCATCTGCAACAAGGGAATACAGAGGCTCACACCTCCACCTTGAAGTTGAAAGTAATACCAGGATTCACCTCCTTCCCGGGAGGTCTAGAATCCACTGGCAAAGTTAAAGCTGCATCCAATGTCTAATGTTACAATCCCGTGCCACTTGTCCTCTCAGGGAGCAGTTATCGGCTCATTGTTCTAGGGCACACTCCCAATGTGCATCTAATTCCATCTGTAAATGCTAATGACAAAAATAAATATATTTCCTTCGTTCCCTTCTCTGCTACATATTCCCTTGGGAAATCTAGTCAATCCCTTCTGTGCAGTCACTCACCTTCCAAGTTGCGCTGGCACCCCCATCCCAAGAAGTCCATTCCTTAGCAAGGCTTCCTTGCATCAAAAGATCAAAAAACCAAGGCATATACCTACCTAAAAACCATCATATTAGTAATAGCATGCTCATGGAAATCAATGTACACTATTGGGTACTAGTTTCCCACAATGGACCTACTCCTAAAGTGTTGTACCAACATACTGTTGCAATTTCCAATTCCTTTTGTTGATGCTGCTAATTCTTGCAGTTGATTTCAACCACCCAACTAGGCATGTTCATGCATTCTTGTTCCAAGCACATAACTTCCATTAGATTTGAAATAAATCGAAATAAATTCACATCATACCTCATTGGTAGCTTTTCAATAAGGTACACTTGTAATTTTGTTCGCTTCCCGCATAAACAAGTCGAACTAATTGTTTGATCAAAACATCATGTATAAACATATCACATATGGTCAGCTCAAAACACAACCATCATATATCAACATCATAAATCACATGTAACCATCATAAACTATAATGATATATCACTTATAGTTATCATATACCTGAATCATAAATCACATGCATAGTAAAACTCAAATAATATAACAATATTTATCCTTTAATCGATCCTTACTTCTTCCTTTGTTCTTTCTATACACACACTGGATCAATTTCCGCACTCAGCAACACTCAGTACCTTCTCCTCAACTGTGTGCACACACACATAGTGTACATCACACCCTTACAATCCACACATGAAATACAACACCATGCAATATATGCATCCACACCTGACATACAACGCATATAACTACACCTAGTGCACAACACATTACATACACCTACACCCAGTGCATAAAAAATCACAGTACATACTCCTGCGTCTGGTGTACAACACAACACAACATGTATAGGTACACAATGTACATCACAAGACATACATATGCAGACAACATGAGACACCACAAAATGGATACAAATACACCTGATATACAACATAACTCATATGTCTATACCCAATGTACAACATCACACAATACATGTACCCACACAGAGTGCAACACAATGAACACACATTTGATGATTCCATGACTAAACAAAGCACATAAATAGTACCACATTCCCATAGCATAGCATGTATGACATACACTCAATCCCAGACGCACGCCAGTGCCACATGTACCAAGCACCACATGCACAACATGTGCACAAAATCTCACGTACATGACACCACCTACACAACATGTACACAACGCCATATGTACACTACGCCACTGTATAATGTGTACACAATACCACATGTACACAGTACCACACACATGACATGTATGCAACACATGTACACAATACCATGTGCATGACATGTACAGAACAACACCTACACAGAATGCCACTTGTACAACATGTACACAACACCACTTGTACACTCATACACACCACGCCATATGTACATAGCAATGCATATCCAACACGTACATATCACCATCTGTACACAACACCACATATCCCACACACATAGAGCACCATATGCATACAAAACCGCATATCCTTCATGTGCACATTACAATATATACACAACACTGTATAGCCAACATGTACATAGCACCATCTATACCCAGCACTAAATATGAAACATTCATACAACACTATTTGTACTAACACCCTATACATAAGATTGCATAAACAATAGGTACACACACTATATATACACCACACCACATGCACACAACATCAAAAATGCAACATGTACAACATATACAACATATGCACAACAATAGTACAACACACCCAAAACCACATTGATCCTACCGAGCAACCCTACATCAAGTGTCCTATCCATGCTTATCTTAGCATGTCATAGACCACACAGCTTCCTTTTTTCTGATGCCTACCTCTGCATTACCTGTCATAACATAAACATAGGAATAATACAAGTATACAATATCAATTCATATTTGCATGATATTGACCTCATATATTTATCATGACTATTCTTCGACTTGATTCCTCGTGAGACTAGGAACCTCTTCATGTCATTAACATGTGTAAGCAACCATTCCTACACAAGAACGATCCCTGAAAACCTTATCAGACACTGACATTGGTACATACATACATACATACATACATACATACATACATACATATATATATATACATATATATAAACATTAACATAAAATAATCATGTCATGTCAGACAATGACATACATACACACATATATATACATATAAATGTTAGCGTTAATAATCATGATCCATGACGACCCTGTCAGACATGACATACATCCACACCTACATGTATACATATAAACATAATCATAACATAATTAATAGATATGAAGGTCAAGGTTAAGAGAACTCCCTTTATTCATGCACAACATTGAGAACAATTGTTCCCAGCATAGCCAAGGCATCTGATTTCTCAAATCCATTAACTCCACCTTCCCTATTACCTTTCTCATGACTACACTGCCACTATCCATTTACACCAATGGATCAAATATATATAATTGATTGTCACAGTCTTACTTTTTGATGCGCTTACTCATGCACAAATATTCATCTGAATCTCACATTACCTATTGGGTACCACACAGTTCTCCCTGAGCTCCATCAAATTTCCTCTTTCCCGACCAATTCCAAAGACTTAAAACAATAAAAGGCAAGAATGGAAACAACAAGAAGGAGGCCATGAAAACCAAAAGCAATATGATACCGTGACAAAGTGGAATAGCTATGCACCAAATACAATCAAAATAAAAAATCAAGTGCAAGAAAATCACAAAAGACCAAAAGCACAAGGCTAACAACAGACACCATGACTCAATTCCCATGGTTCACAGTGATTCCAAAGGAAATCTCAACTTGAGCCTTGTTCAAGATTTCATGGGAGTCTCTTTTCCATGTAATCCCTTACACCAGATACCTTACCTTGTTGTGTCAAGCACATTTCTTGCAACTGAAGGAATCCATGTCATCTCTCAAGGGACTCCAATCCTTTAATGGATCCACCTATAACTAAACACTAGCTAACATACCTATCGATTAAATGTTCATGAATCTAGCATATATCCACATAATGTCAGATGAGATCAATGTTAAGAAGAATCCTTGTATGCAAAGAACTCATTTGTTTGGAATTAGGTATTCCAAGCATAGCCAAAGGAATTCTTTCCCAATTCCTTTCTTTTCCATTTTTACCTTGGTGCAATCGAGGCTTACTATGCGTTGTCACGTCACACAATTGTTAGTTATATAAACACATCAACTATTACCTTGTAACATTAATACCAAGCATGTTTCCTGCAACTGCTCACACATGTCAACCACATGTTCCAAACATCAAGACAATCATATTTATCAATTTGAAATCAACCTTTACTAAGACTAACAATCATGTCATAATCCATAGTCACTCATAGTCATTAGACATAATGCTACAACTATCACCTACTTACACTCAAGTACATATCAACTATCTCAACACATATGTATAAATCAACCATCTTAAAACAAGATAATTTGAACACATACTCATATTACAAAATCCATCAAACATTCAACCAACTTAAAAGAATACCATGTTAAATAAATAAACTAGACAACATAATGAAACAGTCAAGTACCAAATATACGACATAAGAAAACTCATACCTTAATATATCTCCTCTCTTGTTTACGTAATCAATCTAGTTAGCATGATATAACTTCATTAGATATTAAATCAAACATAAATAAATAATTATACCCAAAATAGTCACTAGCTAACATGTTTACTTCGTAACTCATATACAATTATCATTTATGCATAGCAGTCACATATGTACAATCGGTCTAGATTAGTAAAACGCAATGCAACACAATAAGTTGACTCATACCTCAATGTCGTAACCATAACCAGGGAAAATTTTAAGAACCACCCTAAATTTATATGTATAATAAATGGGTGAATCCCCATGATACATAGGAAACACAGGAGGCGTTTTTATCAATAATATAATATGTATATATAATTTTTTTGGCGAGTCTCTCACCAGATTATATTATCTTGTAAAGGCATGGCAAATCTTTCACTGAATTATAAAATCTTGTAAGATCTTGGCAAATCTTTCACTGAATAATAAAACATTGTGAAGTCTTGGTGAATGTTTTGTTAAATTATGAAACCATACATGATAATAGGAAAAAATATTCATTAAACTGTAATATACTAACATACATGTTTGGAAAAAAGAAACATAATTTTCTCTTCATACAAACAATGTTGCAAGTTTCAGTGGCCATGTTTGTCAAGGTTCTTACTATACATTCTTTCATATCCTTCTATTAGTTTTGATAATATTCCACAACAAATATCTTGTAGGTGTTGATCTTGACCACCATTTCTGTCAAGGTAGGAGAGATTAATATTTTCTCTACCACTTTTGTCAAGCTACCACTTTTGTTAAGCTATCAAATTTCTTTCTTATTCCATAGACTCCAACTGCGAGATAAAAAAAACACATCAAGTTTGTTCACCCCAATACGCCAACAAGTAGCAAGCCCCAACTATATAATATAATAAAGTAGTAGGTATCCCAAAGGCCTGAAGGGGATCTAATGGAAAGAAGTGACCATTGTGAGAAGCCTTCCAATCAATATATAAATATATGAATGTAGATTTATTATTATTTTAATTGGAAATATTCAATTAAATAATAAAATTTAATTACGTCTCTCCCAATCTAAATTTATTATTAGCATAATTCACTACCTTCACACATCTTGCATTTTTTAACAACATTGTAACATGTGGATTAATTTCCTTTTTGGTGCACTTCGCCTTTTAGGACAATACAGTGTAGTGGCCCAACCCCTACAGATCATTACGACAAACTAAGAATAACAGAGAAGATGAAAGGTTGTACAAACCATCATATTTTTCAAACAACTAATCCAACATCAGTACCTTAACTTTTTTCAACATCAGTACCTTAACTTTTTCATGAATATATCATATTGAGAACATTTGAAAAATGGTGGGAAATATAGGCAGCGACTATCTCTCTTCTACGAGGGTGATGCGGAAAGAGTGATAAGATTTCACTATTTTGAATTTTTTTTTGTTAAATAAAAAAAATCAATATTAATGGAGATATTGGTATTTTTTACTAAATTTTGTGAAGTGACTAAATGTAGCTTTAACCATTCACCTTAAGATGTTTTTTACAATATATTTTCCTAAGTCTATTTAATATCTTCATTATCATAAAAACCAACCTATATCCATCTTAACTCCACATCTACCACTCTTAGAGGGATGAGATCTATTTATCCGTCTCAGCACTTGGTAGACCTGGAATTAAGATGGATCTAAGCTGATAGAATTTCCCCTTTAAATAGTCTATGCTCACATGAATACCATCATATTACCATGGGTTATCATAAACCTGGAGCTTAAAAACTACTATTAGTAATTTATAAAAAATAATAAAATTAATAATTGATTTTTTTTTTATTTTTTTTATTTTAACCAAGTTAAAATGTTTAATTTACATTAAATTACAAGATCCATTTTTACACTTGATCTACCAAGTCCCAAGAGGGATCAAATATTTTTTCACTCTATGCTAGTTTGCATATCACGATATTTGATCCCTCTCGGGGCTTAGTAGATCCAAAGTAAATATGGAACTATGATGTTTAATTCCCCCCTTTAAATAGGCTACATGTTACACTGAAATTTGTCACCATGGCTATCTGTAGTTAATATGGCTCCATCAATAGTCATATTGTCCTCCTTGTCAAAGCCTCATACCTCTGCTCTTCATGTCAAACTTCAAAAAGAGAGAAAGTCACTTAAACACATGTTTATCTCTGGGTACGCAGGTTCTCTCTACCTTTCCTACGTGTACGCACTCCAAACACATTGTACCTGCGTACTTGTACGCTCTGTAAGCTAAAGGTTGGGTGCGTACCCCTGTAAAGGTCAAAAGGCGCGAGTTTCATCTTTGAAAAGTTATTTGTGATCACTTCTAGAGCCTTCTAGAAGAGTGTTTGACATGTATTGAGCGCCTCCAGATGGTTCCTGCACTCCTATGATAGAGGAACTTATCCCATCAAGAGAGGAGCTACCCCATCCAAAAGAGGGAGTATCCCATTGATGTTGGAACTGAATAACTTCCTCTAGAATACTATAAATACAGGCCTTGGGCCAAAGGAGGGAAGGTTGAAAACTGAACATTCTAAAGGGTAAATGCTGCTGGAATTAGGACTTCCATTGTTGACTTGTGAGGAGAGATCACTATCCTTCCTTGTTGCCATATTGGGAGTGGGTGAGCTTGTCAAAGTAGAGGAAATCTCTTGTTGGACCCTGGGAGGAGCTTGCACAACACCAAGGCTCAGGTTGTAATGGTTCCTTTTTTGTTTCCTTAATACAAATAAGTCCATTCTTCTCAATGATTTGTTGTTAATGAATTATTTCATGTACTCCTTGGTCTATGTGATGACTATGCTTTGTTTTATGAAATATTCAGGTGTTATGTAATCGTTTGCTTTGTTAGTGTATGCAGGTCTTAAAGTGAAGGAGGAGCTCATCTGGATCAGCAAGGCTGGACTGCTACAACAAGCGTTGGACCTAAGGTAAGATCGGAAACACTTGATCTCTCATAGAATAATGTGTGTTTAGAGAAGGATTGCTCTTGTTTGGTTTGTTTGTCACTAGAGAGTCTTAGACTCCTAGGGAGGTTAGGTTTGTACGCAAAAATAACTCTTTCCGCATGACAAATTGGCGACTTCACTGGGGAATCCATTGATGTGATTGATTTTTCCTTTGAGCATTACTTTGATCTGAAAAGAGTCTTGTTTCTTTTGCTTTTTGGTTGCTTGACTGTGTTTTTGGGTGGCTTAGCTTAGGGTCGAGTTAGAACTTAGGTTTTATTTGTTTTACAGTAGTACGCACCCTCTGAGTTAGACACAGTGCGTACTTGTACGCACTGTATCTGTGTACACAGAGCGTGCACGCACCTGGTTAAACAGGCTGCCTGCGTACCCTGTTAAAATTAAGAAAATTCCCTTTTTTTATCACTTTTTCCTTTTAGATTTTGTTTTTCTTAGTCTTTACTGCCCAGATCCACTGGTTGACTGTCAAAAATCTTCACCTGCACTTGTTCCATTAGTGTCGAAAGTTTTAGTGAAATTCCTTGAGATTTTAGCCTTAGGGTTTTTGATTTTTATATTGGTCCTGTAGTGACTTTGGGTTTAGAAGTTGCAAAGCCTTAGATATCTCTGGTTTTGTCAGTCTTCTTAGGAGTCGGACCAGTCGCAAAATCTACCCTCATGAGCGACCTACCTTTGTGTTGCCTCTTTGCAAAATTTCAATATAACTTGTTCATTCAAAGTTGTGAATTTCATTTTCAAAAAGAACAAAAAGAGATTGAGTTTTTGTTTTGATTAGTTTGTGATTCTGCATAAACTAGTCCTTGGATTAATCATTGCCAAGTAAAACATCCCGGAATCATCCTAGTAAGCTTTTGCTTCTTAGATTAATTTGTTAAATGAAAGGTTAGATACATTTCCTTTGATTTGCTTTTGAGTGATTTTTCATAGATTTGCATAGATCTTGAAATTGCTTTGATTAGATTAGTTTACATGCTTTTTGTTAAATAGGAAAATATCAACGATCTCCTTTGCGACATTTGCTTTAGAGTAACATTTGACGTCTTGAAAGAGAAAGGAATTTTTTCGTGAAGTAGAGAGTGGTCTTGTTTTGTGTGCTTTTGAAAGATAAAGAAAATTGTTTCTTTGATTGTCTTTTGAGAAAGTTGTGTTTATTGAAAAGATTGCATTCTCTCAACTCTCTTAATTAGAACATTCATTGAAAAGAAAAGTTATCGAATCATCTTAGGTGCATCTTTTAGAGAATTGGAGTCGAGTCTATACACCATCAAGTTTCATCTCCATCACCTTTGTCTTAAAGAACAACCATAAAATCAACGCTTAAAGTAAAATTAACATAGAAATTTTTATTTTCTAGGGCTCTGAAGCACCAACATAGATTAGGCTAGTGTCTTGGAGTAGGTGAGTAATTAACTCTCCAAGACTATTAAACCAAACAAGTAGCTTATCTTGTTATAGGATAAATCCAGTTGTTGCATTTATACTCTGGGAAAGCTCCTCTTAAAGGAGAAGCACGAGCTCGTGTCCGAACCAGTGAGGGGATCAATCCTCCCTCGTTGGGGACGACGCCAGACACGCACGTATTACAAACGGTAAACCTCAGATTATTGTTGAGGAGCCAGGGGATCACTTATCGGTAAACCTTGGATTGACCATGTCAAGGAGCCGGTAAGGGGATTGAGCTTGTTACTCTGCCCTTGTGTGCT